>JAOEHX010056717.1:0-14221 GCA_025448015.1 Bolborhynchus lineola
TCAACCTGTGGGAGTTGCATTCTTTCGATTCTCCATGTAGCAAACTGTGTGGCTGATTTACGGCCTAAACCACGACATATTAAGATATGCTTTTGTTTTTATCAAATCATGATATCATTCGAAGAATTCTCAGGATCCCAGGTCTGGGTTTTTCCAGTCAACAGAGGTTTTATGTAATCATCCCTTTCCAGAATCTAAGCATGAGGCAGAATACCAAATTTGTGGTTATTTTGCAACTGCTCTTCCATTACTCTCAACATCTATCTCTAGGTAAGGTTACACACAGACCTTTTTTCACGACATTTCTAGGGTAGTAGCATAAAATTGGGCTGTTGATGGATGCGCATGTACCTTAGTCTTGTTCAGACACAGAATCATAGAATCATAGACTAGTTAGGGTTGGAAAGGACCTTAAGATCATCAAGTTCCAACCCCCCTGCCATGGAAATGCTCCTATTATCTAGGAGTATGCAAAGTTTCCGAAGCACAGAGTCCAACTAGATTACTCAGCCTCAGGTACACCTAACACCAAAAGGGAAGGATTCCCTTATAATCTGGCGAAGAAGAACAGTGAGGTGGCACTCTTTGATAAAAGGATGTTAATATGAAAGTATCTTTTTAATATAGATTTGTAGTCTTTATGACTGTTTGGAATATTTCACAACCTGTGTGAAGCCATAACAGGTTTCCTGGTTTAGCTGTACTAGCTGGAAATGTTATCAACCCCAGGTCTGCACTACCATTCACGTGCAGGTTATTGCCAAGCATAGCCAAGGGATAAGGTTGCATGGCAGTTGCAGGAAAATTCACTCAGATCTGCTCAAACTGTCTTCCTTGATGGGTGAAACTCATATATTGGTTTAACTAATGAATTAGACTTTATCTAGAGCAGCGTATGTTGAAATGACTGCATCCGCTGGTAGTGATAAGTGATAAGCAAGAAACCTCCAGCAAAAAAGGTCCTGACAACATCTGGGGGATGTATTTTTTTTCCTGTTAGATTTTTGTCAAATGGTCACTTCAGTTGACTTTATGAAAATATTTTTAACTAGTCTGGAAACAAGTGATACAAATGTTCTCTTTCACAATTTACAACTTCATCAAAGCACTCTTTTTCAGAAGAGAGCTGTTTCATTCAACAGTCTAAAGGTGATTCAAGAGTAGATTATAAGAGATTTCATTGTGGCCAAATGATCTTACATAAAAGATAAAATGAAATTTGAGACTGGCATCAAAATCAGATAAGAGTGATTTCAACAGCCACTGACTGAATAGATGCAACAGCCTGCTGAACTGAGGTTTCCCATATTTTTGCATTGCTCTCTTACAACACATTCACCACCATGACACATTCAGTTCATCTCAACTTACACGTAATACATGTCATGTTTCTGGTAAAGATCTTTATTCATGGACAGCTTACCCAAAACACTAATGGCCTGCTTTACAATTGACCACCTTGCATTACTGCTTGAACTTGAAAATTACTGCATGCATTAAACATCAGAAAACATAAAATTCACAATGATAAACATGAGGATGATATGCGTAATGCTACCAACCTGCATATCAGTTTCAGTTTCAACTGTGCAGCATAAAACTCTAGATCAACTGGAGATAGATACCAAGTTCTTATTAACATCAATTTTCTGAAAAAGTAAATGCTTTAACCCCTACATAAGCACCAAGGCTTTCATCTGTTTCCTAAGGAACAAGCTCTCAAAATTATTTCAGAACTAATTAGCATTTTAAATTATCATCTTTTCTGACACACTGTCTTTTTTTTTTTTTTAAGTTTCAGCCTTGAACTAAGAATTGGTGTGTTCACCTGATTTCTAAGTAACTGAGATAGTACACAGTAAGGAATTGGAATTTATTGCCTTACAGATCAGGTGCATTAATAAATTAGATGAGACTTAGTCTACTGGAAATATGAAACGAAACGGATTTCAGCTAAGCAGCCAGGAAGCATTTTTGGCAAGTCTAGTTTTCTTCATATTTTCAGCGGACTAAGAAAATGAATGCAGTAGGTTACCATATGCTAACTGAAGGATGGAAGTGTTCAAGACCAATTGGACAAGGCGTTGAGCAATCTGGTCTAATTGAAAGTGTTCCTGCACATGAATGGGAGTTGAAACTAGATGATCTTCAAGGTCCCTTTCTACTCTAACCAGTGGATGGCTCTGATTCAATGGTAATGTCTGAAGTACTAACTTGACTGTTTAAGGAGTTATCCTACTGATGGAGCACAACAAATCTTCTCAAAAGGGAAGGTAGAAAAACTGCAAAAAATAAACCAACGTAAAAAGAACATAGTCAGAAAAAGAAGAAAGGAAAAGCATGAGAATAATCTAAAAGACAGCAAGGCAGCATACTGTGTTATGACAATCCACCACAGCTCATGCTGCAACAAGTTTTGTCACTGGCGCTAACCTACACACATATTTTCCTGGAGATAAAACTTGTACTAGCATCGGAAGTTCTGCCTCCTAACAGCACAAGGACAATGCCTCTGCTGTAGATAGGAAAAACCTTTCTGCAAAAGATGCCTTTTTTACACTAAACATGTAACAACACAGTGAGTTTTGCTGGCAGGTATCTTTGTTAGGGATGAGTCAGGACTTCAACCAGTGCTGATACACCATCAAAACCTCATAGCATAATTCAAGTCCACAGGACACAATTCTCTCATCAAGAACATGAAAAGATTGCAGAGCTAACTCTTGGATCATGGCAGTTTAATAATATACTTAAAAACCATGAAAAGACAAACAGCTGAAGAGCAATTCCCTAACCATATATAAAAGCAGAAAGCACTAAGTGATGAGACATTCAAGGATTGTATGGCTGTGTAATGGAAAAAAAACGAGAAAACTTCTGGAAGCCCTAATTTGCAAAAGTTAACAGGATGACATTTATGATAATTAATTCTCAACATGTGACTTGAACTGTATATCCCTTACTCAAATTCAGGATTCACCTCATACTTCAACTAGTTTAAAAATAATAAAATTCTGACTCAGCAAATGTTTCCCATTTATTCTGACATTGTCTCTCTGTCCCCCACTCCATTATCCCGTGCTACTGCTCTCTCCGTGTCAACTCTCCTCTAGGACAGCTTGGGATGTCCACATTTCTGTATTATATTTTCAAAGGTTTATAACAAAAGCATCCTTAGAAACACTATGTGCAAATAGCAAATTGTTCAGGCTCTCACTTGGGAATATGTCAATCTGAACTTCCTTTCTAGCATCTTTCCTAGCCAACAAACAAATCCTTACCTCTACCAACCAAGTGGAACAAAGACATCCAAGCTATATTAAAATTAGTGGCCTTTTATTTTGAAAGGTTCAAGAGTTATTGCTTTATACGTATCTGTTAATAACATTTTGTAATCTGAATAGCAAGCCAAGGAATCCTCATAACAAAATAAGAGACTAACTACAGATTGTGAAAATGATGTTCAACAAATCTGATCTTGGCACACACTGGTGAAATGAAGTTACAGATTGCTAATGTTTATTTCAGCATGCTCACCATGGCAACTGAAATCAGTGTATCTTTAGGTTTACAATATTCCCTATTTTCTTCCAGCTTGTATGTTTTCTTGTGAACGAATTAGAAAGAATAAAAATGTGCAGACATCACTCAGTTGAAAGAATAAAATTACAGTCTCATAGCACATACCTATGATGCCCAATATGTCTTGCTCTTTTAATGTGTCCAACTCCTTTACATCCTGCTGTGGGACACCCTCCATGCTCTAGAGCTTCCACCAATTCCAAGGGAGCTGCATGTCAAGGGAAATCACGTGAGAGATTAAAAAAAAATCTAATCTTTAAAAGTTATAGAAATACGCAGGAATACCAGAATGCCATAGTAAACATGAAGATTAAGAAAGCAAACAAAACCTAATTCTAAAGTACTTTTAAAAAGCATTCTGCAAAAGCATGATGGGCATTCAAACAACTTAATCCACTGGAGGAAAAATTTTATTCTGTGTGAGTACATCTCTACAGGAGAGGAGGAACTATATGACTTCAAGTTTCTCTCATATTAACTACATGTAGCTGGAACCTGGATGTTTTGCAAGAGCACTGACAAAGTTACCCTGCTGCTCCCAAAGACAGGGATCTGTTTGCAATGGGTACTGGCCTCCATTTTTAGCTCAAATTTTCCATGGAACAAGACATGAAAACAAAGTCCGAAAATACTACTAAAAAGAACAAGGCATCAGGAGATTTATTACTTTCATTATTACTTATCTGAATTTATGTGTTTACCTGATTTTCATCAACCTGAAACAATGATGCCTGCAGAAACATTAAAGCACACAGCTGTCAAAATAGGCTTTGACACTCCATCTAACGTAGTATATAACCCATTGTTTCATAGCAAGTGAGACACAGACTCCAGTACATGAAACTGAGAATGCCTGCTACAGATCTACAAGCATGTACTGTCTCTCCAGTACTGGCTTTACTTGCAAATTGCATGAACTTGTATCTCCCCTTACAGTTACAATAAAATGGTCTATCTAATAAATTTTCCTAGATGAAAGATAAGATTCTTGCTCGCAGATGTATAATGAAAGACAGAGAAGGAATATGTTAGGACAAAATGAGGGCAGTCCAAAAGCATTTTTAAACAAATCTTCCAACTATGTTAATGTTACAACACTGTGACCACACTGAAGTCCAAAGAATTCTATAGGCTTTAAAATAGTGTAGTGCATGAGAGAACAGTGCTTCCTATGCTACTACCTAGAGGAGATGACATGTTTCATGTGATGGGCATCTGCATTTTGTTTCTTTTAATGTCTCCAAGAATATGAAGACACCTAGGCTAAGAATCTTTTTTCTTTGCAATCTTAGGTAACAGAAATGTCACAACCTTATTCATCTCTTTTGCCCTATGATAAGATTTTTATTTATGTGGCCCCAGACCACCTCTCCCACTGGACTCTTCCTTCATTCAGTATATAAGATGTACATCTCAGATTAAGAAGCAGATACGCAGCAGTCTATCTTCTCCTCATTATTCACTTCGTGCTTTGGCAGTAAAGTCACCCTATTCAAACTCTGCTTTGAAGGCAGAATGATTAACTTCCTAACATGCAGTCATCACTGTACCACTGGAGTGCTCAGAAAATTAATGAATGTATGCTGATCACGCTCTTGATAGGAAACATTTCTGCTTGACATTTTACAGATGCTGAATTGAGGTACCAAGACTTTCAGGTATCATGTCCACACAATCTGTGTACGCCTTATCCCACTTATTTTACATTTCATTTTTTCAGAGTACTTGGCATTGCTCAGCATTTCTTATTTTCTAAGTGCAGCTTTTTCTAATCTTGGTTACAGCTGTGAACACTCAGTAGTCGTGCATGCCTCAGAGTCACAATATAAAATGATCCCAAGGAAAAACACTCAGTAAAAAATCATCTGCTACAAGTCTGGCTAAAGTGATTTCACCACCATTATCCAGAAACACAGTGGCATAGACAGGTGCATACCAAAAAAGTCCCTTCTCCCTGCAACCTTCAGTTTCATAACAGACTGCCCACTTCAACAAGCAAAGCAAAATTCTCAGAAAGGGCAAGCTGGTAAGTACAGTATTATTATTGACACCATGGTTCTATTTAACTTATTTTCAGTGTGGGCACCATTAACCCCTCTTTGTCCATCTTCAGAAAAAAAGGAATTTAGCTGTTTTTAAGGATTTGCAACAGCATTTGAAAGGAGTGCCTTCTCAGTGAAGTCTGAACTATTCTGAGATAAAGCCACACTAACCTTCAAGAGGCTGTGGACAGAAGATTTTAAGAGTTAATCATCTCTACTGAGTGCCAGAGCAGTTTTATCAGTGGCTTCAAGAGATCTGTATCCTTACTTCAGGTTTTGACTGTGGTTCTTATGCATACAGAGAAATACTGTATTTCCATTACAGTAAGGGTCAATAAAGCAATCTACTAAAAAGTGATAAATTACCCATGGTTGATTTTTGCACTAAATGTCACATTTACATTATTTTGCATATCCTAGCTGCTCCTCTTCCTTGCATGGCACTGGCAGTGAAAAAGATAGCACAGTACACATGCCTTTTAACATCATTACATTATAATGTGATTTCTCTTACTAAGTGGGGGCTGAAGAGGGTGTCCAGTTTTTGTACACCAGCCTGCAGGATGGATGTCAGGGCTATCTACATCAGTCCAATAATCATATATGCTATCCCAGCCATCAAAATGGACCTAAAATCAAAAGGAGAACAAGATTAGAAAAGTTTTCTATAAAATCAGCTTCCTTAAGTAATCTCTAAAAATTACATGTCCATTACAGAAGTCACTTTAAGAGAACTATCAAAGTTACACAGAAAATACATGTACATTGAATGATGGACCCATGCATACTGTCACTAAGAAAAGGCAAGAGGTGTCACTGACTGTTTACTAAGTCTTGGAGCATCAGTTTCACTGAGGAATAAAGCAGGACAAGTTTAGTTATCCCACTAATATTTCAGTTAAACAAGAGTTTCTGCCTTTTTCCTCTCTCAAAAAGCCTGCAAAATCCAAACATTTTTTCAACTCCTTGAACAGGATTTAAGAACAGCAGAACAGTAAACCCTAACACACCCTAATGGTTTAGTACAATCAGACTATAAAGGGTAAGAACTTGAAACTGAAGAGAAAATGAAGCACGTGCCCTTTCATAAAACCACCAATATGGGCTATTCATGCGGGTTTTTTCAAGTGAAAACTAAAGAACTTCAAATTTTACTTGACCTTTGCACTAGTAACTAGCTCAGATCTCTCATGTGCACATGTATGGATGCACGTACACACAGATACATACAAATAGAGCTTTATCAACATATGCTACAGTCAAATTACCACCCTAGAAGCTACAAATCCAGTAATTTTAATAAATAAGACTGAAGAAGTTTTATTGTTTGTTTTATTTGTTTGTTTGTTTGGGCCTTTTTTTTCATTAATAACTCAAGTTTAGATAGAAAACGTGTAGGTATGAAGATATTAGTTCTGATGGTTCCCTACAACCAGTTAATTCAGATTCAAAATGAAATGTCAGGTGCATTTCCTGCTTGAAATACCAGGTATGCCTAATAAATCATTACAAACCACAAATAAAAATATCCTTCATATCCATCTAACTGGATATCCAGAATATTCTAGGCCTTTTAACAGGTAAGAGTTTCCCAGTGTAAACTGGTTTTGTACAACAAAAGAAAAATAATTCAAATATACAACTTCTGTAAAACTGACATTTCTTAAAAATACATTATCTGAGATTAATCCAATCTAAAATCCATAATCAACATAAATTTCAGAATTGCAAAAGTCACTGACAAGGCACAAGAGATCAGGGTTATTTTTTCATATTTCACTTACATCTCTCTCCTACCAGGAAGTTTATAGAGACAGATTCAATTAACCTAGGCCAAATATTTTATGGGCCCTAATATAAACATCACAGCAGGCCTTTGACACTTGATGTTAAATCATATCATTCCTTGATAGAACAGACAACTGTCTCATATCAACTATTCCCAAAGCAATTTCCCAATATATTCAACTATGCTCTCTAACTACCTATGTCAGCAAATGTAACTAAAAGGACAATAAAACAACCCTTTCCAAGGGAATTATGCACATACAAATCAGTGAAAAGGATAAGCAAAAGCTTATCAGGACACAGCAATGTGACTCATTTCTTCCTGTGCTTAGTTTTACAACTATGGTATTTTGGTTTTACAGAGTACCCATCAGTCACTCAAGCAGGATATTACAGTAAGACAAAGAAACTTACTTTTATTCTATAGTCATCAGTATCTACAACAGTTGCTACTCTGATAAATACTGGATTTCTCTTGTCAACCACTTCAAGTTTCATGTTTTTCTGAAAGCCATGAGAAGGTTTCTAGGCAAGAAGAACAGTATTACATGAAACAGAAAAAAACGTCAAAAAATCTTGCACAACTGTAAAGTATATAAAATCCATAGAAAACTTTCCGCCTTCATTTTCTCAAATCTGCCCTCCTCCTCGAACAAATCCAAGCATAAAAGCATCATTCAAACCAGTGTTATTAAAGTTGAGAAATAAAGTAACTACTTTGGAATTCCAGGTTCTTCTGGAATGGACTGGATTCAAGCCATGCAAAGAAGTAAGTGGGAATTTTTATTCTGAATTAGTTGTTTTTTTTCCTAAATTCTCTAAAATGTTTTTCTCAGAGATCTCGGCCAACAGTTTAAAGCAGTACTGAATTAATTATTACATACCAACAGCCTGAAATGTCTATGAAACTGTCTACAGGAAACATATTCATGGTTTTTAATATGTTTTGACTTTGTGAATCACACTTTCTTTTTTCAATCTCCTACTGAAAACATAACTAATACACGGTATGAGAGTAAATACTCAGAACAAAGAGGACCAAATACCTGTTTCATAATAACTATTTTGGCAAAAAAAGTATCATTGTTAGGAGTACTAAATTTTGTCTTTGCCACCTAGCCATGAAATCTAATAAAAAAATTATTGCCATTTTAAAGGAACATATGAACAAGACAGGTATATTTTTAAATCTAGATTTCTAGGAAAATAGTGTATCTGTCCCTCTAAGACTTCCCAGAACATTGGTGTTTTTTCCTCAGCAGCAGCTTAACTCTCTTTACTTCCATAATACAATACTGTGACTGTCTCAGGATTACTTCAATAAACCTCCAATAAAATCAGCAATTTATTCCCATGAAACCTGCTTTCTTGCTGTTTAAAACAACTTATTAATATGCTTATCATAATATTAGTATAAAAAGCAGGGGAATTATTTTCTCAAGCTGTGAAATCAAAAGACAGAGCACAGCCAACTCCCCTTCAGTCATGCCCTTGTTCCCCTCCATCCTCAAAGCCAGATAGCCTTGTCTAAGCTACCTTTTGGGACCTACACCATCCGCAGATGCTCTCTGCTTATATGCTTTCTGGAACAGTGCTGAGCCAGGCCAACTAGCGCTCTCCTGGTTTAATGCTGTCAATGGCTGCATGTCTGTGACATGTCCGGTCCAGCTCCTCAGAGCAGTCACAGCCACATGGATCTTGCTACCTGAAGGACCCCATGGGTCACTAGTGGGATATTCCCACTGCTGAATGCTGCAGGGTGCCTGCTCTCTCCCTGAACACAGGGGGAGAAATTACAACATGGATGCTCAAAGAGGAAAAGGAAACATTTGCTTTCAGCTTGATATAGTCAAGGTCACAGCCCTTCACTGCTTTGCCTCTCAGATATAACCAAATACTTTCCTAATCTTTGCTCTGAGTATTCTTGCTGAGAATGCAAGATTTGAGACATGTTATTAGCCAGATGCATTTTGGGGTGATAAACTGCAGGTCAGTAATAAACTCTGGTGATCTGCTAATCCCAGGAACTGCCATAAGGACTACATTTATTCTGCTTTTGTTAATACAGCTCTTAGCAAAGCATTATTCAGAATTAAGTGACATTAATCTGAAAAGATGAGAAGGCAAACCAGCTTGAGTGCGCTGCAAGACAATTCTTTCTGCATTGCTGACCAGTGCGCTTTGCTCACTGAAATCCTAGGAGCTCAAGAAAGATGAGTGTCACTGGAAGAAACTAGGAAGTACAAAGCTAAAAGAAAAGAATGTTGCCCACAGACAGTATAGTTAAAATGGGGAGGTGTCTATGGATGTTGCCCATGTGCCCTAGTCACAAGCTCGCAAATTAAAAAGTCCACTGAAGGGTATTAAATTCAGAATCTGTCTTGGCTACAGCTAGAGACAGTGGACTAGATGGACAACTGGACTGATCTCCAACAATCACTTTTACATTCTCTCGACATTCATGGCACCATTTAAGATGTATGGATAGAAATAGATATGTTCAAAGTATGTTATGATGAATCTCATTATTTCTAATAAGTACGCAGTAATTTCCCCATAGCAAATTACATTCATTAGTACTATTTTGTAGCATTTAATCCCATTTATAATGATTAAAATAAAGTGATAGTGATTTATAACAATTATTTGATTTCCAACAGTGAATGGCAAACTTGCATTAAAATAAACCATCTATTCTGCAACTAATTAACTGGATAAATTCGGAAACATAGGAACACCATATATGTATTCTTTTATTTTTTTTATTTTAAACTAATTAATGGGTACTTTAGAACATGAAAAAATGTAAGCATTTTCTCACCACTTTAAAAGCCCTTGCAGGTGCAGGTAATGAACTGGTTTCTTCCAAATACTTCTCCCAAGAAAAATGCTTAGCATGTGGATAATCTGGCACAGAAGAAATATGAGCAGAATTAAACACAGCAGTGCAAAAAGCAAAACTGATGGCTATTTTACAGAATGTGAATACTTTCATAACACTGTTCTGAGTTACGTTTCACATTTATAAAATGATTACAAAAAAGGGTGTTCTAAATTGTCCCTGACACATTCACCACGTAGGTTAAAAAACCCAACAATCTTCTCATCCACAGCAGAGTAGCTGAAAAAGTCACAATTGCTTCGGATATGAAAATATAAATAATGTGGACTGGAAAAATCTGTCCACTTAATTCAAGAAATTAATTAAAGTATTATGAGCCTAACCATGTCTTTTGTTAACAATGACTTACTGGTAACACAGTCTAATCAGTGATAACTCCTTACCACAGGGGAACAAACCAGACTACTTGTTATTTTTTTAGTGAATTTGTTTAAATTGAAAAAAAAAAAAATTAAAATAGCCTGGTAATTACTATAATAATGTACTGACATCACCAAATGAGATGTTGCCCTTTTCAGAAACTGCCATGTTTATAAACACTTTATGCAAGAAACACAGACAGCTTTGCTCTTAAAGACAAGGCAGTGTGTGTCCTTTGCTTTTACTCTGCACTGGAAGTTTATCTTCCAAGTTTAAACATTATGATTTATAATCCAGGAGACAACTAAACCAATTCTGACTTAGTATAGAAGGGATTTCACTGAATAATAGGCTGTAAATAACCTCCTGACAGACAGATTGCTTACAACTTTTCAAGATTGCTGGCTATGAGAATTTCTGTCAAAGCTGGTTTTAATCAATTAAAATTTTCCAAGTTCTCAAACCACAAGTGGTAGTTTCTGCAACAGGGCATTTAGATCATCCAGCTACACACAACAGCCCTGAAAAAAAGTGCTAGTCTTATAGTTCATACTAATGAATACACTGTCATTCTTCTGCATCATCTCTCTCATTGTGTCTTCCTTCCAAAGAGCCCTTACAAGTTTGATCCCTTGATCACCTAAGGCAATCTTCTCATCACATGCATGTTATCTTGCATATTTAGTTCACATGAAGATGTTTTTCTTATATAACAATCTCATACACATGAAATTTGTTTTATCAGCATTTTCACAATGTGAGTCATAAATAAGTGAATACATTCAGCTAAAAATACAACCTTGTTCAGATTCCGAGGGTTATCTTTCATGGATAGATGTCTCTTTACTAAAGCAGGACAGATGTGCATACTTATCACCTAATATCTATTGTAATTCTAATTTCAATACATAATGTCCTGTAAAAAAAATTTCAACTCCCCAAATACCAATATTTAATTACAGAAAGAAAAATTCAGGAGAGGTACAATAAGCTGATTGTAAATTTTAATGCTGCTAGCAGGCTATAACCTCCTTAAATCTTTCAGATGTGTAGTAACATACAAACCTGGTGGGGTGATGAGAGTTCTTTTATGCTCTTTACACCATCCAACAGGATGAATATGTGGGCTAGCTGCCTCACACCTGAAGGGAGGGAGAAAAAAGGGGATTGATAATGCAGTTCTTTAGATATCCTATTATGCTTAGAAATCAAGACATACAAAATAAAACTTAACAAACCCCAATTAACCTATGACACCTTCAACTTACACTTAAACTGCAAAAATAACGTGAAGAACACATTTAATACAGACTTGTTAATACTTAAGCAAGCATAAGGGTTTTTTTTACTGGAAGATCAAAAAATCAACTCCTTACTGGAAGATCAAAAGATCCTTTAATTCAGTGGTAGATCTTCACTGAGAAGCTATAACACTGGACATGAAAAAATCACATGTAGAGATTCATGGTAGAAGCCTATTGGCCTGTTGCAAGAACACAGTAATTCCATCCAAAAATAAGGTTTTGCAATGGCAGGACTGAAACTTTAAACCAAAAGCTTAGAGACCTTGATTCATGCTCCAAGTTGCACCTGGAGACAGATTAGAAAATCATGCATAACTGCAGTGCAGTAAACGAGTAAAAATGCAAAAGCTTATTTTGAGTGCCTTGAATGGAGCTGTAAACATATTATGATAAACCAGCAGCCCATAAGCAAAGTAGATCTGAGATACACTGTCACTTAAAAACACAAAAAAAAAAGCATTTTAGGCCCCAAACTGCCTGAAAAAATCTGGAACTCATCAGTGGTCCAAGTCAGCAAACTGCTCTAAAAGAACTGATCAAACTCTCTTACTCAAGGGACTAACAATTTCCCATAATTTCTGTCATCAAATTTTGCATGACTGCTGTTGTCTGTGGCATGTCACAAGAACCACAGAAGACTAACAGAGGCAGGGTGAGCTATACTTGACGTGTGCTGGCATCTATCTGAAGCAAGGAGAGATCGCTCTCACTTCTCTCACTGGTTCTATTACATTGTGCTTAAATGAAAGCAGCAGTGAGCACTGGCTATCAAGTTCTGTTAGCAATACAAAACAAAAAGACACACACTGCAAAATCATAATTGATACAAAAGCAGCTGAGAGAAAAACAGTTTAAACATTCAGTATTACGCAATTTTTATATATGGAACTATATAATTTTATCATATTGCTATATTATTTCATAGCATAATAAATTATGTACAATATATACTGTATAGAATATGTAATGTATCTACTATAAATATTATATTATTACTCAGTATTATTAGGGAAGGCAAAAAAGTAAGACCGATCTGGAAAAGTAAACAGCTGTCAGACTCTGCTATGAAACATGCGCTGTCTCTGTGCCTGCATTGATACTTAATGATTGTTTCTGAGTGGTCTGAACAATTAACAGTGTTTTTTAAAGCAGCAGATAATACTTATATAGTCACAGTGACTAAAGAACATCATACTGACACAAAAAGCTAGCATTAGTCTGCATGGCATTGCACTACACTGCAAACACATCATTTACCTCTATTTAGCTAGAAACTCATATATAACCATGAAATGCCCATGCAGATCTGTCCTTATGGACTTCACTTCTCTTGGAGCCTGTCCCACCTTATTTCTTCTTTAGTTAGTTAAATTTAATATTACCGTGCACTAGCTCTCTCTTACACGACTTCCTAAGCCTAAGGAAGCTTCAGTAGCTGACATTAAATATTCCCAGCTATGTGCCCTCTCTCTTCTGGAGAATCCCATCAGCATTTCTGTCTCTCCAGTGATCACGAGCCCTGTGCCTCACTCACACCAAGTACCCACTAAGGCAAATAAACTGAAGTCTGAATCAGCTGATGTAGCTAAGATCTTCATTCCTCAGGGACTGATCAAGAAACCGAGCTTAAATAGCCAAGCAGCAATCTAAGCAGAAACAGTCTCTCCCTCCTGCTGAATGCTGCTTTCCAAACACTTCTCAAATATTTTACAAGAAAAGAAGAAAAAAGCAGAGGGCATCCATGCATAAAGATGCTCACTTCATATACAATAATCATTGCATAAAATACTGAAACCCTCATTCTGATCCAGTTGCTATTTAATCCCCCTCTGAAGTCAATGTGTCAACCATTAGGCTGGAGGGTAACATGTATTCCCTTCCTTTCTCCTCAACAAGGCAAAACACCTGAACAGCAGATCTGCTCTCTCTGATTGTTGTAACATAACCATTATCAGTATCTACCTAGAAAGTATTAGCATGATGGAAGTTTATATTAATTAAGTTCTTTTAATTAGCAGTGGTAATGTATATTTTTAAAAAAATACCATGTTGATAATCTGTAATACCTAAGGTGCAATGAATTGTGCATGACAGAAAAGGAAGTCGAAAGCAAAACAGGAGGCACACTAACATCTTAAGACTCGGATCAAAATGGTATGTCGGCAGATCTTGAACAGAAACATGTTTTAAGGACTGCAAAGGGAAACACAACACAGAAAAGACGAGACTGAACACTGGGCTAC
>JAOEHX010056718.1:12162-22323 GCA_025448015.1 Bolborhynchus lineola
GAGTCATATGTTCTATATCAGTAAAGTAAACTGGAGGATCACATGTCTATTGCTCAGTTTTTCCATAAGGTTGAGAGTTCTCAAATGCCTGCTCTCTGCTTTAAACTCTCCGTTTATCCTATTCTGTGCTGACCTTTACGTCTCTCAAGGAAAAAATATATCTACTATCTTGAAACCATCTTCTCTTTATTTGTGTAGTCTGCACTTTTTGGATGCAGACCAAAAACACAACCGAAAGTCTACTTGAAAGGCCGGGTTCAGATGCCAGGGTTGCCACTCAGAAACGTGTAGTGTTTGTTTGCTTAGGATACCACATAAAGTATGTTCTGCTGATAAAAACTGTGAAACTGTCATGGATGCCTCTTGCTTTTCTTTCTGCCTCTTGATCTCTTTTTCTACCTTTGCAGGAAGCTCACTCTGTTGGTGCTTCTGTAGTGAGTCCTATGGACATTCAAAAGGTTATTGTTTTCACCTTTTTCTGTCTTGACTTTTTGTCCATGGTTGTTTGGGTTTTTTCCTCTGTTGGGTTTTTTTTCCTCTGTTGTCTTTGCCCTTTCCCTCCTACTGTTTTTGGTTAGTAATGAGAGGTCACCTAGCATTTGTACCCGGGAAGATTTGGGCTGCACTCCCTTCAGGGTGTTGAAGTAGTTCCTAGTGGTTGGTGTGTGGGCAGCTTAACTGCAGTAACTGCATGCTCCAGTGTCCTGCCGTAACGTTAACATACACTGATACTAATTGCTTTGCATCCAAATTAGCTGCTTTTTACTATGTGTACTTCATGGTTTACTTTTATGGTAAACTCTCAGGGAACAAAGAAATTAAAATACTTGCAGTTTACAAAGGTTTTTCTCTTTTCTTCCATTTTGTATTGGTGTTGAGGGATATGATTATTTCTGTAGTCAGTCAGTAGAAAGACTGCACATCATTCCCAGTCCAGAGGTAATAACAGGATGGGTATGTGAAATGAGGCTTCATATGAGACGTATGTTCTATCTTAAATAAAACAAGAGTCAGAGGCAGTGGCCAAAGGTCATTTGCAAGGGTGCCTGTATTCCTGTTGACTGACAAGAGCCTTGACTCATTTGTTACTGTATTTTTCTGCTTCTGAGCTTTCTTACATTCTGGCATTATCTTTGTTATCGCTAAGATTTGAAGCAGAACTTTTGTACTGCAAAGTAGATAAGAGTGAACAGTTCAAGAAAGTAAATAACTGTGTATGTCACAGTCTTTGTATCTGGATAGCAAATTTAAAGAAGCAGTTGTACGTGTTTACATCATGTGAAGCTTTCCACTCTTTCTGTATCTTGAATACCCTCATGATAGATTTTGGTTTTAAGAAAGAAGTGATACTTTTTGCCAGACAAAAGGAACCATGGTAACAGTTGTAAAGAGGCAACTATCATGGGCTACCAGGGTTGCCATGTTCTTTTTCTTTTTCCTTGTTTTTACAGACAACTGTAAACAAAATCATTTTAACCTTCTGGTGCAGCCTCTGGTACACTTCTGTGCAAACAGCAGATGTGAACCATATGGTCTTCTGGCCATCTGGGAACAAAACCCACCCTACATTTGCCTGTACCCTCAAGGAAATATTAATGTGTTTCTTTTGTCTTTATGAACTGCTTGAGAATACTTTTATTCTTATAGTCTTTGCTTAAAAAATGAAAAGAAAGCAACCAATGACTTTCCTGCCCCTTATAATCTATACTTTAAGGTAACATGAAATGCAGTTTTTGCCTTATACCAGATGTCTTCATTGTTTCATAGGGAAGTTATTGGAGGCACGGATTATAGTGTTTTTCTTCAACAAGATACAGTTTCCTTTTATATGTAAAACCTTAATGGATTGTCAAATAGCAGTAGAATAAAAAAACGCAATGAATTAGGAACACATCTGGCTGAGCAACATGTGGAAGCTAGATGCTAATATGTACCTTTCTTCTTTGACAGGAGTATAAAGTGTCCAGCTTTGAGCAAAGGCTGATCAGTGAAATTGAGTATAGGCTGGAGAGATCTCCTGTGGAAGAATCGGACGATGAGGTGCAACATGGAGATGAACCTATTGATAACAGTGTGTCACCATATTTTGAGATAAAGCTGAAGCATTACAAGATCTTTGAGGGAATGCCAGTCACATTTACATGCAAAGTAGCAGGAAATCCAAAGCCAAAGGTAAGAAAAGAAGGTAAATGTTTTTAGAAATGCTCTAAAGAGTTTTATATTGGTAATTTACAGTCAGCCCCTGGACCCTATGGTCTGTGTCTTACAGGAACAGCAGACATTCTCTCTTGATGAGAAAAATTCCTAGCTGGTATAAACTGTCAAATTTCTTTGACATCACTGGAATTATTTAGTTTTATGCTAGTAAAACATCCTACTATGGGGCTTCAGCTCTCAGTTACGCCCTCCTGAGACTTCATCTCAAGCATTTTACCTAGACGTAGTACTTCCGTCATAACTTATGCAGTGCAATGCTACAAATCCTCACATGAGCTGGCACAGTAGTCCCTAAAGCAGCAAACTCATCAGGTTCATGTGAGTACATTAGCTCAAGCACAGCAACATGCTAATGCAGAAATATGTTGCTTGTGGTTCAGGCTCCAGCATGGTATTTCTGTGTTCTTCAGTGCTGCAGTTTATCTCTAACCAGACCGAATTTTATTGAAAGTTAGAGGAAGGCGTAATAAAATACCGTAAGCTCCCATACATCCCAACGGCAAGATGAGACATGATAGCAGGGTTTTAATGATGAACTTCTGAGGCAGGGTTGGGCTTGGGAAGCATTTCCTTTGAGTAGATGTTAAAGTACTAGTTGCATGATGTCAGTAGCCTGGAAGAGTGCCTGCCTTTGGTAGCTTGTGTTTAACCATTTCACAAATTGTTTGGCAATCAACTGACTCATTATACAGCAGAAAACAGCAGTAGCTGCTTCAACTTCTTTGCCAGAGCCAGTATCTTCCCTGTGAGGTCCTTGCAGCTCACACAGTGACCTCTTGTGGATAGGGGCTCTTTTCCTCTTGGACAAGATCAAACATGCCTTATCTCTTACATAAGATCTTCACAGCAGCAGCCACATCCAAACCTCTCATCTAGTGTAAGTCTTACAGGTATTTAGGATTTTTAAAAGAGATAAATGTAATGTCTTTACATGTCTGGTGGTCTAGATGTGTGACACCGCACAAAGTATAAAAGGAAAAATGGACTTTGTCAGGTAGCAGCAAAGAGAACAGAGCGCTACAGCTACATTTACATTAGCAAGAAGCGTGGACCAGAAGAAGCAAATCTGAAGAATGAGAGATCCATCCTGCCTATGTTTCAGGAGGTTTTACTTCAGGCTATCTCCCATCTCATCCCACAGACTGAAGCAGATGCAGCACATTAGATGTGTTCTTGGAGCACATTTTCTGGCTTGGTTTCATCTGAAAGGAATCCAATTCTGTGCTCCAAGACCACAACATGATGTGAACCACTGCAGAGTAAGTGGGGCTGATCAGTATACTGATATCAAAAAAGCACTCCTGCTTCAAACACTGAGACACACACTGAGAAGATTAGCCCAGTCTGACTGAAACGCCCTTTGATGTCCAGTATTGCTTTTGAGATGACCACATAGGAGAGTCTGTTGTTTCCTTGGTGCTAGAGGTGCATTGTGCTGGAGAGATAACTCTTTTTGCCTGAGGCTTGTGACTAAGTTGCTAGATGACCTACTATGAGTCAGCCTTAGTCAACTGAGCCATTCCCTGGTTTTCACACTTTTCAATTAAGGTGTAGTTTCACAGTCATCTTAATCTGATTTAAAACAGATGAAAGAGGATGTCTCCTTTCCCTCACTTGCCTTGTTTTGGGGTTAGAGATTGCACAGCAAAGAAACAATGATGTTAGTACTTCTCCTAAAGCATAGCATTATAAAGGAGTATCTGATGTGGATGAACTCTGCTTTATATAGGATGTTCTGTTTTTCTGCAGTGAAAGAACGCACATTAACAATCGACTTGCTTTTGCACCTGGGCCTGTGACCCTTTATTCCATCCACTTGCAGATGCTTCGTGTGATTTGTTAAGTTGCTTGGGATGGAACCAATTTCAGTCCTGTTGGATGGGCTTTTGCAACTTGTTAGCTGGGCTTTGCAAATGTCAAAGCCTCCATCTCCCCCTCATCTGCTGGAGCATGCCAAGATAGCAATTTTGCAACGCTCGATGGCTGAGGGCTGCCCTTCTGTTGTCATTTGTTGAAGCTGGAAGTGTTGCCCGTGAAGAAATTCTGTTCTTTGGCAAATGAAAAGCTGCAAATAATTTACTAACTTGAAGCTCCTCCCTTCTAAGTGTTCTGTCAGCTCTGGCAAGGAATGGCTTTGGGAAGGGCTGTAGTGTTTCTAAAATCTGGCATTCATTACAAGGGATTTTTCTAAGCAGGGTTATTGGCTTGATTATTTTTTCCCCTGAACATGCCATGTAAATTGAATACTGATGTGCAAGTTCTGTCTTCATAAATGTAACTTTCAAAAATCTTGAGTCTACTTCTGTTGTAGCCTTCAGTGTAATGCAAAACTATTTTCTCACTAAAATGAGAACCCATGGTGATACACGAGCGATTGTGGAATTCTTGTTTTCAAGGGATAATTCCCTTCAGAATTAGGACAATTTCATACAAAAGGTTAATTGAGATCTGAGTGTTCCATAAAGCTCATACTGCTCACTCTTCACATGACTTACAACCCTTTTGTCCTCAGTATTCATTGTACTTCTAGTCATTGCATGCTGGTTTCTGAAAATCCGGAGCAAATAAAAGCAGTCCAGATGCAGTGTGTAGTGCTTACATAGCTTAATGGTACATTTATTGAAAGATATCCTAGGAAGAAAATACTTCACTGCAAGGGCCATTGTCTCCAGCAGTGGTAGTGTTTTACTTATTAACTCCATGTCAGATAAAGGTAATGGTAAGAATTTACTGCTCCTAAGTAAAACCTGGTGATGCCAGTGCTTTTAAACATAGTGGAAATAGGTATTGGACAACATGTGCATAATGTTTGGATAGCTGGTTCAGTTAATATTTGCATGTATTTCCATATAATGATTCCTGGCATGCATCCTGATATTTCTAAGTGCATTGTTATTGAATAATTACTACTTAATGCAGTAGATTTCCAAGCAACATTATGACACATGTAAAGCATGCAAGTTAAAACTCATTTTTTGCAGCTATGTTGTTCCTAGCGCCCATTAGCATGTGTGTATGAGTGATCAAATATCTTTTGCATCTCCAGTAAATGCTCTGTCAGCAGATGAGAAGACATGACTAAATCTTTTGTTAGCACCACAGAGTCTCTGCAAGGTTGCTGACAGACAAAATGGGAAACAAGTATAACCAGCTATTGAGGAAATGAAATCATTTCTAGTTGCACATAATGCTTGTTAATATAAAAACCATAAATGGTAATTAATTTTTAAGGACATTTCCACTCCTTCCCTCCAAAACATTCCCCATTATCTTTTTGTGAAATTTAAAAGTGTACACTTAACTTCCCCTAACAAGTGAGTGAATTTAGCTTTGAAATGTTGGCATGTGTGGAGAACCTGCTGTGTTAAATGCTATCAGGAGCTGTGCTTTGCTTTGTCACTTCATTTTGACTAGAAAGCCAGCACCCTTTCCTCACTGTAAGAGCTAAATTTCTGTTTCAAGAATTAGACTAAGGAAAATGTGTGTGTTTTTCTTGTGCTAAATAGTCCCAGCAGTCATTCCAACAGGACAGATCCAGTTGTACTTTGTACAAGTTAACCTTGTGAGAATCATGTAGTTATCTGCACAAGTGACCTAGGAAGTGCTGAACACCACTGATGTTACAGCATAATACAAGCTTCAGAAATGGCAAGTAAATAATGTTCTACTTCAATATGGGTTTGGGGAGCTGACAACAGCTTTCCCAGTCAAACATTTTTCATATATTCCTCTGTGTGTTTTCCTGCACACACCACGTTTTTCTTCTGATTCCAGCAGATTTCAGTTTGGGGGTTTATATTATTTTTAAAATATAGCAAAAAAAACCCCACAAAAAAACAAATCCTAAACTTTGAGGCATTAAAAAGAAATACATATTTTTTTGGTGTAATTCGTGGATTACTATAAGATATTATTCTGCATACATCATTTTCTTTGGCTCACTGAAAGTAGATCTTGGGTCAGCCAGAGACTAAATTTATGTATGAAAACTAATGGAAAAGGCCTCTGTTTGACAGATAATGTAACTGTTCTGTACGACTTGGAACTCTACTGGTGTTGGTGTAGAATTAATTATTAATGGCTATCTGTGTGCAGACTTGCTTTGAAGTATTTCCCATGAGTCTGTAAAGCTGTCCATTTCTGTAGATGTCTGTCACACGGGGGTGACCTCTTGGTCTTAGTCGTGTCATTACACTGAGCTGGCCCATGCATGCACTGAGCTGCTCACTGCCAGCGCAAGCTGCTGAAACCCTCCTGGACTTTTGGTCCTGTCAGTGTGATGGATGTGAGACACAACTGGTGTTTCTACAGTGAGATCATGACTTCCATTTTATTCATCACTGGATTAATTATTTCCATAATTACATTTTTATTTTCTGAAAAGAGCACAATATCATTCTTGGGTTCTTTCTGTAACGTCATAGATTAAAGTGAAATAAAACCTTAAATCGAGTCCTCTTCTCTGAAACAGAACTTTTCTTAGTCATGACACTTATTTTCTGCTCTTGAAACATTCAGTGTCTGTTCTGTCATGCGGATGGGCACGGCCGTTCTTCACCTGTAAGGTTCTTTGGTAAATGTTCATGCTGTGTCCTTTTCTTTGAATCATTGCTGATCTGTAACTTTTAGTGAAAGTGATTCATGGAGTGTGGTTCTGCACTTCTACTGTCGATCAAACCAGTTTGCTTTCCACGCTTACTGGGGCGGTTGTCGGCAGGTCAGATTCGTTAGCACCATTAATTGAGAAATGATGACAAGGAGCACCCACCCTTACCAGCCAGGCCTTGTTTTCTCCTGCAGATTTATTGGTTTAAAGATGGGAAGCAAATTTCTAAACGAAGTGATCACTACCGAATTCAAAGAGAACCTGATGGAACTTGCTCACTGCATACTGCAGCCTCCACCCTGGATGATGATGGGAATTACACCATTATGGCTGCTAACCCCCAGGTAAATGAAGGTTTGGCTCCAGAGCAAACGTGCTTCTGGACATAAATCTTCAGAAAACGATCTCATCTTACATATGCATGGTTTAATTAAAATGATGAAGTCACCATAAAGTATGTATATAAGTTAGATTTCTGTTTTCATCTTGCATCAGTAGGGTGGGACCTTTCTATCTCCAAGAGATTAGCAACTCAACAGCAGGTTTTTTCCTATGGTTTGAGGTTTCAGAGGGGAGGGGTGCTGGGTTTTAATCACTCTTCCACCATTTGTTTCAGCTGATAACATCTCTGAAGCCTAACTGAGCATGGATAGCATATGTACTATAAAGGGAGAAAAAAATCCAGTTTACCAGCAGAAGTAACCTTATCCAGCAATTTCATTTTTCTTCTGTTGACACTACTCACCAGCTGAGGCCAACTTTTGGAAGCGAGTAGGAGTGTTAATGCATCTCAACATGTTTACTTTAGGCACTGATTGTAATTCCATAAGGCAAAACACTCTAGCACTTATTATGGAGCGGGAAGGTCTCCTGTGTTGACCTCAAGGTCTTAAAGTTTTCCTGAAACATGGAGCGTTACTGAGTTTGTAATGCTATTTGTTCTTTGCAGACCCAGTACAAGAGCTGAGGTCTTCAACAGGAACCCCCAGGTGTGCTGGAAATGGCTATACTTTCAGTTCAGGCATTCTAGTGAAGTAACTTTCAATCTGCTTTTCCTACAGCACAGCAAGTTGAAGGGGAAGGTTTGCAAGTGAGAAACCAAGGCAGGAACATAACATTAGGGATGTAACGAATTACTTTCTTCTGTAGCACCAAGCATCTTGCCAAGATCAGGCCTGTGAAAGCAGAATCACACTGTAAAATAACAAACTGTATCTCTGAGACAGTTTAATCTAAGCAGGAGTGTTGTGCTCTGTTATGCCTGTTGCTAGGTTACTCACCATGACACTGCCATTTTGCCTTGCTCTCTTACTGTCCTATTCACCGCGTGCTTGAAAACCTATGGGGTTGTGCATGCAGGCAATGCGCAAACCCCAGCTCGAGGCTGGATGCTACAAGCTCCAGTGCTTAAATCTAGGTAGTTTAAATGTTATTCATGCATATATGAATAACAGAAATAAAGAAATAATAATGAAATTGCATAGGGTCAAGGGAATTTTCAAGGTGGGAGCTCTTACAGATGACCATTGTGTTAGAACAATTGGTACCATTTAAACAGTGGAAATTCAAGGCAGGTTTTAAATTGTTAGATAAATATTCACATGCTCAAGGTAAGAAATGAATCCTATTCATCTTCCTGTAAGTGTTAGCATATGTGCAGTTTCCCTGTGCGATGTTACACTGTGAACCAAAACCTTGGAGAACTTTGTGAATAAACTGCCTTTGTGTTTGGTCACTGTCCTCTGTCCCTGAGTAGGTAGAGCCTACTTTGGGCATTTGTTACTCTGGATAATGCTCATTCGGTGGCACAGCACTGATCTAGATTATTGATTCTGGTCACCGGCAATACTAGTTTGTTCTTGGTTTTTTTGATGTACTAAAATGAGCTGGGTTTGTGTTGTTCCTAGATTGGGGATTGAAAAAGTACTCTTGTTAAACGACAAAATCCTGCATCTGCTTTTTCCGCCCCTTTGGAGAAGAACCAGAAGTGTTCTCCTCCGGCTCCCCTAAACAAAACATCTGTCTGCTTCACGAAGCCCATTCTGTTCTTTCTTTACAGTGTAATTCCCAAGCAAACTTACTTATCTCTTCTACTATTTGCTTGCTTTTACTATGCATTTAACAGTACAATGGAGGCAAAGAAGGGTTGTGAGTTAATGTACTCGCCTTTCACACTCAAAGATCTGGATTCCAATTCTTTTAAGTCATCCTGAGTGGAAATAAGTTTGGCATGGCCTTCTTGATTCTAATGGAAAGTTATCCACCTCTCAGAGCTATCACAAACTTAGGCAAATTTGGCAACCTTTCCTAAGGAAAAGTGAAATATGTAAATATAGGAGAGCCGAAATGAGAGTTCTGATGGATCAGCAGATACTCGCTAGGCTGTTGCTGTGGTTTGGTTGTTGGTATTGGAGCCACCAAGCTACAAAGCAAAAAGACATATTCTTAGCAGCTAGAAATTGATTTTGTTAAAGCAAAGGATTCAGTTCCTTAAAACTGTGCCAGTTCACACCACCTCACCGTCTGGACTAGTCCAATGGGACTTAAGTTTGCCAACAAGCCAGTTTGCAGACCTTGGGAATTGTCCATGGCGGTGAACACAGTGGGCATCATTGCTTGTGACATAAAGTGCCACAATGTGAAATTGAGGTTCTTGCAAACCACAGGGTTTTGCAGCAAAATTTGCCATATGACCTCATCCAGAGCAAAAAAACCCCAGGCCTGGACAGACACAAACCCTGGCCTGGGCTGTTAGTTACCAGACATCCCTTAACTGCTAGTTTCCCAGGGACTGGATGAGCTCCAGTCAAATCGTGTTTACACCTTCTTTCTTTTCATCCCATTCTCTCCCCTTCTTGGCACCACACATCCACAGGTCTCAGTCCAGGTTTGCCTCGCTTTCTAGGCAAATTACTTCCCACTTTATTTCCTTCCCATTTATCCCATGACTTTTCAAAAAATCACGTTTCCTACTCATTCTTCCCTATCCGAATACCTTACTGTCAGTTTTGTTTCCATTTGTGATGCCTTTGTGTATTGAGATATGCAGTAATTATCCTCAAAATCTGTGTTCATCACCTGCCAGAAAAAGATTAATATGCAGTGTAGCCTAAAATAGGAATGGATTTGTTCTGGATGTCTTCAATGGTCTTGCAACACACAAAAAAACCCCTTTTGCTTAGAAACTGCCACAGGTCATGCACAATGGCTTATTTTAAGGCAAGTATTCTTCTTGTGGACTAACTGGGTCATGGGAATGAAAGTGAGACACAGAGACTCCATTTCCAGCAGCCCAGCAGTAACACAAAGGTCACTGCCATTTGTAGGCCAGTTGTGAC
>JAOEHX010056721.1:0-42176 GCA_025448015.1 Bolborhynchus lineola
TTATATACAATATATAGGTTTACATAGATTTTATACATATATTTTATATAGAATATATATGTTGAATATATACAGCTTATATATAGAATATATAGAGATTATATATAGAATATATGTAGAATATAAGTAGAACATAGACTATATGTTAGATATTCTATATTTTATATAGATCCTAAACTGATCCCTGGCTGCCTATATATAGGATCCCTATATATTCTATTTTTATATATTTATAGAATATATAAAATATAGAATATAGAAAAACATTCAGAGCAGCCAGGGATCAGTTTAGGAAAGTTAAAGCCCTGACGGAACTGAACCTGGACAAGGACATTAAGGGCAACAAGAAAAACTTCTATAGGCACATTGGGGATAAAGACAAGACAAAGAAAAATGTGGTCCCCCTCAGGAAGGAAAGGGGAGACCTGGTTACACAAGAGGTGGAGAAGGCTGAGGTACTGAACAAGTTTTTTGCCTCAGTCATCAAGGCTTTCTATCTTTAGCTTTCCTAGGAAGAAACATCATTGTCCTCCTTCTCTACTGGGGCTGACCTCTCAGGTAGGATGAGAGAGATATTTGAACCTCTGTTCTGCCAGATTAAGGTCAACGCTTTATCCCGTATCTCACTTATTTGTCCAGATCACTACAGGCAAAATTCTCTTCCTCCACTTAACATTAACACTCCTCTCTTCTCCACTCCCCCTGCCAAAGAACATTTATTTTCAAGTCCCGTCAGAATGGAGACAGAGGCTGAAACCTCAGTTTATGCTTGTGAGATGTTTATTCCTTGGTCAGATGTATTCATAACCTGTAATTAGAGGCATTGTTGTCTCCATTTCCATACCTGGAGGAGGATCCATGCCTGTTTGATATGTGAATCACTGCTGGATTGAATCTCCAGGTTCAGTGCAGTAATCTTTCATTGAATTTTTCCATGGATTTTTTTCTTGACACTCTTTAATGTTCCTTGTATCTCAGAATTACATATTTTCTCTCTGAAGCTGTGTCCCTACACACTGGGTCACTAGTTCAGCTGTGTGCTTCAGCAATGTAAACAAGACACATAAGCACTATTTCCTGGAGAAATAGTGTTGGTGACCGCATCTGAGAGAAGTAGAAAAAAATAAACAAAAAATGGAACAGAGTAGTCATAACACAGACAAATCACTGCTTGACAGTAATACCATACCGGTTCTGGCAACTTTTATAGTAGCCTGTGCTATGCAGGGAGCATAATGTCTGTCCATTCGTCCTTCTTTCCAAACCAGTTGCCCTTTCAGTAACAGGAGTTTCCCTTTGGGTCAGGCTGCCAGGCATAGCAGGTTATTGGGGTTTTGCCCTCCTGTGTGGTTTGAAAAAGGACCTACTCACTGAGCTGGTTCTCCTGGTTATCTTCACCTAATATGTTTCCTACTGTTGTAGGCATTTACAACACCGGTATCTCCTTCCCTCTTCCTGTGCTACACTGTGGTTTTGTGCATGTTGGCCTTCCATGGTTAATGTTTTAAATGCATTATTAAGATTAGTGAGAATTTTCTGACTACAACAGACATAGAAACTGCACTTATAGAGCCTCCTGACATTCACTACATGCATATGGTAGCCAGTGAGCACAGGGGCACATATGTGGTACATGACATAAACCCAAACAGAACAGCATTCACTCATCTCAATGCTGATGATCTAACCTACATTACTCACAAATTCGACCTTTCAGCCAATTAGTATTCACTGTATCACTTAGATATTTCATAGTATCTGTGATTTTTTTTAAAAGTTCTCCTGTATATACCATTCTCACAAATCTGGACTCTCTTGTTTAATCCTTTGTACATTTTAACATGTGATCATCCACCCACAAAGGCGTTACTTCCATTGAAAACTTATCAATTTTTATAATTCAGGTGTTTATTACTTTTATTTCTCTCTGTCTATTACTCTTGCTGCAATTATAAACATCCCTTCTGTGCTGACCAGCTTTTGGCATCATGGGTTTCTGTTAACTGTGAACAGATTGAAAGTTTCAGAGCACCTAAAAGACATTGGCAAGAATCATGCATACTTAAAAAAAATAATAGCAGTCTTTTAAAATCAATTTCTTGAAAATGGCCAAATACACAGAGAAAATAAGTATCTACAGCTATAATGTTCCTGCTTCTCTAATTTGACATTTTCCCCCTAATATCAGTACCGATTTTCTATTCCTTACACCAGATCTTAACATTTTGTTCTTTTCTCATTTATTGATATTAAAAGTTCTTGGGTTTTTCTTGGTAAGGCCAAAGCATGTCAGTCTGAGCATGTGCAAACAGACCTGCACTAGTTGTACATAAATCCATAGCAGCTGCAGAGCCTGATGCTGTGTCTAAGCATTCAAGGAAGAACACCTTCTCAACAGTGCAGCGAAGCATGACGGTGCTGATTGACATACAGTCTACAGTGGAGTTACTTTCTGCATCTCTTTCCTCAGTGGTGACATTGATTTAGGTTATGTCTCCTTATTCTCTTTAGTAGAACTAGTGAAAACTTAATTATGGCCAAGACTTCTCTTTCATTTTTGGCTGAAACTGTCCAATGCAAGTTATTGGATGAGAAATGAGAGACAACTAGCAGGACAGCATTTCTTTAGGAATCCATGTAAAATACTATTTTAAAAAAACCCGGTAAAATGCTAGGAGTAGGGAGTATACATTGTTTTGAACATGCTAAGGAAATAAGCATATTTTCTCAGCTTTGTTCTTCCACTCCTTGGTCTGGAGAAGGAACTCAAATTTGGCAGAGCCAGGGAAAAGTGTGAGCAGGGAGGAGAAAAGAAATAATGACCCACATGTGAATATGAATCGTTACTGTTTTTGTCATGCCTAGTGAACTTGCATTTAAACAGAAACCAACTCCCTTCTGCCTTCTACAAGTTGGGCTGCTGCCCTGCCTCCTGCCAACAAAGAACCTGAGCAGAGAGCAACCCCAGCCCTGCCATGGCAGCACTGCTGTGCTTGAAGCATCCCATTTCTAGGCATATAGTGCAAGTCTTGACTGTAAGACAGATGTTAAATGCTCTGGGACATTGCAAAGCCTGACCCTGATATTGAAAGCCATAGCTTGTCTTACCCATGCTTTAAGCAATGGACAACTAGGCAGGGCATAGGGCGCAAAGCATCTAATTTGGGTGCTAGGGGCAGAAAAGCCAGAGACAAGGACATGAAGAAGAGCAAGCTGGCAGAAGGAAAGCAATGAGCCTATTATCAAATTGATACCCTGTAATATGACCAAAGGTGACAGAATCTGGATTAATTAAGAAATCAAAATATTTCTAATCAATTGGAAAGCCACAAAATAAGCAGCTGTGAAGTCCCAACCGAGTATGCTAACATTAACACTGGGGAGGGGATCAATTCCCTCTTCAGGAAGCAGCACTTTCCCGTTTGTGAAAATGCCAAGAAACACAAGGCAACCACTTCACGCTGAGAAGTACTTTACAGTCACACAGATTTATATATTTGACTGCAATTTCATAGCACATTTCGTATGTGCTATGTCATAATGCACTTTCCCCCTTTCAGTCAATTGCCACCTTTTTTTCCCTGTGTCACTGATATATAAGGGCTGTGGTGTGCATCAAAAGGCTCACCTTCATAGAGTGATGCGAACTGGAGATCCTCTGCTTCCCTTCCTTCTCACAGAGATTTCAATTTCTGATCATTTTTTCTCACTCCTCCTTGACATTACACATTTTCCGGGACATTACCGCAGAGATACACGAATCTCCTGGCAGCTGTTATTATCTTCTGGCTCTACCATATTAGAAACAGCTCCATAGCTAAAAAGAAATCTCTTTTACTTTCTGTGTATAGCTATTAAACAGTTTTTAAAATGTGATTCCATTCCTCCCCCCCCCCATTTCTTTTTTTGCAAAAAGCATGTGGTAAGAACTTGCAGGCAGCTTTTCCCTGCCTTGGTCCAATTGCCTGCACTGTTGAAGTATCTCTTTTTCCAAGCCGCTGACTCCAATCTGGAAGGAAACACAGGGCTCTCTCCATGCCACCTATGCCTTTACCCTCAGAACAGACACTGAGCTGCAGCATGTGGGGTCTCACAACCCACAGAACTTTCCCAGACATAAGATCTAAGTTTGCAGCTTCCACCCTTGGATCATTTATTTAGTCAGCTGTGCAGGGAGTTTCTCCCCACAACAAAGACTATTTGAGAAGGCATCTGGAGGGCCATCAGGTTCTCTTTGTTTATTTTAATTCCTCAGGCGGTTGTTTAAAGACACAGTTTAACTTCCAGAATAAACTGAGAGGTGAGGTTATAGGACTGATTGTGAATATGTATATATGTATATGTAGGTTGTAAATCTATGCATATTGTGTAGGCGTATGTTTTTCTATATGTACATACTAAGAATTCCTGAAGTTCCCCATTTTAGGAAGATGGACATTATATTCATTTCATGAACAGATGGAGATGTGGGTTAAAAATAAAGGAAATAGTCAAGCAAAAGGAAGTCTGGAAGACAGGACATCCCTATAGCAGGCCCAGAGACAATAAGCAAAGCCTGCAGTCTTGGATGCTAACTTCCTTAGGGAAGAGATGCCACTGCTTAGGTATTTTCTGCAGCTTGGCACCTGCCTGCTGGAATTATCATCCGAGGAGTGGATTGCTGAATGTGAATCCTCACGCTTCCCTCGTGAGGACTTACTTAGAGACGAAAAGCCCGGATTCACACCTGGATATCGATCATTTAAGAAAAGTAACTGAAATTGTCAATTCATTTTATTCCCAGCAACAATGCTTCCCATTTCCCCTGTCCTGCAAAAAACTGAAAGGGAAAAGCTCTGCCTTTTTTCTCCCAAGTTGGACAGACAAAAATATAAATATTAAAATTGCTTCTAGATGATGTTTGCAAACACATAATGAAAAAAGAGGATGAAAAACTACATCATGTGTCCAGCATTATCTTAAATTCAAGAAAAGAGAAAGTTAATGTTTCTAATTAAATCAGATATAAAGCCTGGTCTCTATCTCCTGCCTTTGAAAGTGAAAATTCAAGTTAGCCTTGTCATATGGGACTGTCTTCAATATCACGGGTTTGGTACTGTTGAGCCAAAGCAAGAAGAGAGAAAGGACTATCTAAAAATGCACATCCAATATTTTCCCCTTCAATAATAAACAGATTAATTTATATTTATTTGTTTTAGTTTTAAAATGAAAAAAACCCTTATAAATTTTTAATTTGGAAAGCAGTTCCAAGCTGTTCTATAAATATGGTTATATTATTGCCCCAAGAGTACTCATAACAAACCTCAATACACTTCATAGAGCTGAAACATGAAGTGAAAATTTCAGGAAAATTAAAAAAATATGATAAAATTAAGCATGAACCTATTTTGTTTATGATTATTTTACAGAAAAATTAAAATGTGGCTCTTTTATTTCTTAAAAAGTTATGCTAAGCAATTAGAGTAAAACATAAGAATATGCAAATATGAACACATAAATATACGAATTTTCAACAGAAACATTTTTAGGAGTGTACAATCAGTTTTATAACTGCGGTGTTTTATGGCTTGCTTAATATGTTATACATTTGACAACTAAGGAAAAATCCCAAAACTCATTGAATCATAGAGTGGTATAAGTTTGGAAAGAACCTTTAAGGTCGTTGAGTTCCACCCCCCCACCTTGGGCAGGGACATTTTCCACTAGACCAGGTTGCTCCAAGCCCTGTTCAACCTGGAATTGAGCAATTCCAGGAATAGGGCATTCATAGCTCTGGGCAACCTGTGCCAGGGCCTTACCACACTCACAGGGAAGAACTTCCTATACTGTCTAATCTAAATCTCCCCTCTGTCAGCTTCAAGCCATCCCCCCTTGTCCTTTTAAAAAGTCCTCTCCAGATTTCCTGGAGGCCCCCTTTAGGCACTGGAAGCTGCTGTAAGGTGTCCCATGAACCTTCTCTTCCCCAGGCTGAACAAGGCGATCTCTTTCAGCCTGTCTTCATAGAAGAGGTGCTCCAGATCCCTGACCATCTTTGTAGCCTTCTTTGGGCTCAATCTAACAGGTCTATGTCTTTCTTATGCTTGAGCACCCAGAGCTGAACACAGTACTTCAGGTACGGTCTCACAAGAGCAAGAGTGGAGTGGGAGAATCATCTCCCTCACCCATCTGGTCACTCTTCTTTTGAGGCAGCCCAGCATAAGGTTGGCTTTCTGGCCTGCAAGCATACATTGCTGGGCCATGTTGAGCTTCTCATAGACCAACACTCCCAAGTCTTTCTCCTCAGGACTGCCATTAGTATATTCCAGAGGAAAATCGGAAATCATCAGTTCTTTTTCTTTTGAGAACCTTTTCTTTTAAAGGAGGATATTTTTTGAGCAATAAAAAGCAGGTAAGCAGTTCCACTTGGCTTTAGACAAAATATATTCTTCTAAAGAGCTATATCAGAGTCCTTGATATAAGTGCACTCTTTTCCTCAGTCTCTGTCCTGGCAGAGATTTAGCATATTATATGACCCAGGAGTGTGCTGGGAAGAACTGCTTTTATCACTCAGCAGCATGCTGGTAGCTATAAGTTGTTAGCGATAAGTGATGCAATTAAGTGTTTCTTGGAGTGATCTTCATACATAATTATAGTTCCATTTTGAACCATGCATCACCAATAAGACTGTACCTACTCTGTAATTAGGTGACTACCTTGTATTTCTGATGTACTCACAAACTGTACAGCAAGAACAAACTACTTTGCAACACTGGAAAATGCCATCTCTTGCTGAGACACAATAGACACCATCTAGTCAATACAAAATGTATTTTAAGTACTGTTTCCAGAGTTAGCAGTGATCAGAACAACTTCTCCCCCCGCCAAAAAAAAAAAGTATAATTACATTTAAAACTTGTACATCTTGTTGATTTTCGACAGTTGAATTGCAGTACACAACCTTTCTCAAGTGCACAATGTAGTACCAATTATTTATTATATACATCTCAGTGGACCCTAAAGAGAGACTTTAGCAACATGACAAGGAAGCAGCTACTGACACAGAGCATCAATGACAGTGTACCTCTCATGGTGAGACATGACCAGGTGGGACCAACTACACGGGGAGGAGACCCATAGGACCTATATACCTATGATGTATTATTCACAGCTGTCCAAGGCATTTCTTATGGTAAATTATAACACTTCCAATAAAGAAAAAGGCAACTATCAATTGGCTTGAGAAGGACTAAGATGTTGGAAGATATATTTTTATGTAGATAAGGTTTCATAGTAGTGTCTCTGTTTCTTTCCAAGAAGAGTAAAGACCTTAATTTTGCTATAAAATTTTGACTGACAAGAATGTTTTAACCAAACAGCTGAAGATTTGAGGTTTGTTCCATTGTTGAACCTAGTTCAATTCCCCATCACAAAAACTCTTGCAGCCACATATTCCTCCCCACACTCACCAATCTGCACTGTCTCCCTCACCCCTTCTCTACCCATGTCTGTCACCAGTGACCATACAGAAGAGACAAATTACCCCATCTACCCACACGAATGACTGGAAAAGAATGTTCCCTGGGAAGTGTCTGGGGCAGTGGAGCCTCTCTTTGGCACTAATCCTGTTAAGGCATCCATTCCTGAGCTGAGGAGGCCTGCTGCAGGCAGAAAATGTGTGTTTCTACAGCAAGAACACACCTTTTATCTTGTGATGTCTATTCTCACCCATATTATATGCAGCCCAGTGGTGATCACTTTGACCTCTGATAGCCTTGAGGTAAAAGCATGTCTCTATTTATATTGTTTGCCTCAACTGTGTGCCTCAGCCCTGAGTCTGAGTGCAATTTTGGTAGGTACCATAAACATTAATAAGAGCAGTGAATATGAAGAATGCTGCTCCGTGAATAATTACAGGTTTTTCAAATAACATAATTTCCTAGTTAGCATCAGAAAAGTGACTGAGAATTGCTATAAATGTAAACATATGGATGTGGGTGCCTCTTTCCTCATATCAGCATTTTCCTGAAAGCAATTTTAATGAGAGAAGTGCAAAAGGAATTTATTTTTAGAGTGTGCTTTCCATAAGTGTTTATAGGGCTGAATGAAGTAATGCAGAAGAAGTTTTCAGAATAAAGAATGCAGTCACCTTGAAATGCACACTAACATGAATTTTAAATAAAACTCACTGCTCTGTATTAGTGAAAACACTTTACAAAATATTGAGCTGAATAGCAGAGCACTATTTGGATCTTTCAAATGTGTTCTTTATAACCTGAACACTGGCTTTCTGTTGATCCATCAATTTAGACCTTCACAGAAGAACTTCAAATGGCACAGTAGATGCAATGACATCCCAGAGCCTGTTTGAGGTGAAGGACACCTCAGGTGGATGAAGTGTGACCAGTTCACTTGTGTTATGTATGGAGGTTGACTTACTGGAACAAACAAAACCACAACTTTATCCTACTAATAATTTACATTGCTCAGGCATCATTGACAACATTTACTTTGATTTCAGTAAGTTGGGATCAAATCTTTCATGTCCTCATCAGACCTGTTGAGAAATCAGATGGACAAAAAGCAAACTCTCCAGAAAGATTATGTCTTTGACTTGGTTTAAAGATTAATCCCTTTCTTTATGTGTGGGCTCCAAATGACAGAATCATACCAAAATTCACCAAAGTTAGAGACTTAAAAGCAGTAAGCTCAGGTGCTTTTTGAGTCACAGGAATAATTTTGCCTTTCTTAGTCATTAACTTTTTTACCAACAGTGATCAGTGTCAGGTTTAAGTCTCACCATAAGGCTTTCTTTTCTTTTTTCACTAACACCAGGAAAGTTATATAGAAAAGGGTTACTGGCTTACTAGGAACAGTTATGAGTAATGGTAATGTACAGTGGCTAAATGTAGTTTTGCTATTAACAGAAAGAAGCAAAGTCCACCCACTTGCTGAGGATGAATGGGTTGATGCTGTAATAGAGGCAGCTGCATTGGCAAATGAACTCTAAATTTCAGGGCACAGAGATTGAATCAGGGAACTGGAGAGAAAACTTGTCCTGCAGGTTACAGACCATTCAGAAGCCCACTGGGCTCCTATGACCTGGCTTCCCATCAGGGCTGAGGACCTTTAAAAGAAAGCCCAAATTAAGGAAGCCTTACTGGTTTCCAAACACAATGTAAGGCTTTCGTCTTATCTGCCAAAGTGAAATCTGTGTGGGATGCTGTCAGCCGAGCCAATGTCTCTTAGAAGTAAGATGACTAGTAGGCAGAGAGATGACTGAATAAGCTGCTTGGTATATTGGCAGCTTGTAAAGCCATGGGGAAATGGGCGTCATCACAAACCAGACTGTTCCTGTGCTGAAGGGAGAAGACAAGAGGTCTCTTTCTGGTGACACCTTGAGATGAAGTTAAGTTTCCTTTTGAGGAATGCAGAATCTGGATTCTGAGTCTGAAAATGGATACTGTGGGTTTAGTGGCGTAATGTGGGACAGAAACAGAGGAATGGAAGCTACAAGGACACACCAATGGGACATTAACAATATTAACAGAAGGACCTTCAAAAGATACTACAGACGTGGAGCCCATCTAATGTTCTTTCACATCAAACTCACCTGTCCTCAGTCTCAAAGCTGAGCTGAGCTGAGCCAAAGGAGTGTGGAGGCAAAGCTGGTGTTCTTAACTCCTGACTTTGGACATGATCAACCCCCCCTAGCTGCAGATAACTCCAGGAGAAGATTCAAAGCTTGTAGATTAGGCAACCATCAGGCTATTAAATGAGGTGCTTTGGATCATGCTCTGCAGGAACTGAAGAGATCCTATTTCCATTCTCTACCTGTGCAGCTCAGATTTCTAATTAGTCTATAGCAAACATCAACCTGAGTAACTAAGACTACTTTCAGCTAGGATTTATTCTTTTACAGCCTAGTGTAAAGCCCAGGAAAATAAAGCCTGCTTCTGAAGATAGCAGTCTAGGAGGCCAGGCGCCCAAGTAACCTTTTTGACTTCACTGTAATGACTTATATGTGTGAAGTATCTATAGAACTGGTGCTTCAGCTGATGTTTAAATACTTCACAAGCATAAAATCTAAGTGCTTCTTTCTTTTTTTTTTTTTTTTTTCCCAGGTAATAGCATTCATCAAAATCCACACGTAAGATATATAAGTCAATCTGTTAACCCAAAAGAACATTGCACTGCTCCAGTAAGTATTGATAGGGTGTTTGTTGGTTGTAATTTTCTGATAAAAAAACAATCTTTTGGTTCTTTCAGGCAGTTTCTCCCAAAACTTTGTCCTGGAATGGAAAGAAATTCAGCTCTACTATTGCATACTCAGTTCCTGCAGTTCATCCTGGTCATCACCTGTTTCTCTCCCTTTTTGTCTTTTGTTTAGGATCTGTATTCTCTGTGAATGTGCAAGTTTTCCTGGGATGCTCACCAATGAGTAACTTCATTTACAGCAGAAACAGCCAGACAGAGAGACTCACATTGAGACAGGGCGTAGGCATGCTTTCTTGGCAGGAGCTTGTCATAGCTGTATCACTCGGAAGCATGAGGTTCAGTAGCATTTGTTTACATCTGAGACACAAATACTTTTTCAGCTCCTGGATTCCTGCTTTTTCAAGTCTCAATTCCTGGATTCCAGTGGACTTTAATAAACTGTAAAACTAAACAGAGCCAACACAACATGAATATAAAAATAAAATCAAAACCAATGTGTATCCTGTCAAGATGGCATGCGAGCATCCACCTGTAGTACAAAGAGGCCCAAACACAACCCCCATTTATTCTGTATATTCCCCGTACTCTCTAGAGAAAGAAAGATTATTGATTAAGGAATGGCTAATAGAAATTATGATTGCTTGAACAGTGCATACTTTAACAGGACAAGACCACGATGGGAGCACATCCATTTGCCATTTTCTTCCAAGCAGGAGGCAAGTGAAATTGTATGAAAATTTTTCTTTTTCATATTTTGATGCAGGTTTTTAAAATGATATGAAAATGCCTTATGCTGTGAGATTTCCATCATGCAAGGTGGTTGGTATCTGAATACACCCAAGAAAATTATTTTTCTGATCTTGTAAGAGAGGCATAATCCAGAAGAGTAGGAGTAAATATTTATTTGCAAAATAAATGATGTCCCAAAATCTCTGGTGAGCATCTGTCTGTTGCTGGATGGCACCTAAGCTGCCTCTTCATCCTCGCTCATACCCAGAGGTGAAGTGCTGAGGCAGCTGGGTTTTCTGCCCCATCCAACAGGCATGGAGCATGGCCAGCACAGCCGGGAACACTTCACTGAAACTAGGTTGCAATTGGTTTTTTTCCTTAAATCTCAGCCAGTAACAGTAAAATACACTGAGATCTGGAAGCCAAAGAGGGTGAGATGTGAATCGAAGTGTTTTTCTGTACTTGCTGGTGGGACTGAGCAACAGTGTAGAGAGGTCAACAGGACTGGAAGAGGGAGCACACAGCTATCTCTTGTGATACACACACACTGGTTCTGTAGGCCTGAATTCAGAACACCCCTCTGAGCATTACACTTTCCAGAGTCTTTCAGTACGTAAGCAAAAAATCCCACCTTGGAAATTACTTGGAATTGAAACTTGAGCTAAGGACTTTTAATGTCTCTTACTCGTATGGAAGACAAACCATAAGACTGTTTTCCACCCCTTTCCCCTCATGACTATTTTATGGCACAGTATCCATAGAAAGACGGGAAATAGTCCTCTCCATAAGCATACCTTTCTCTGGCCTCTTGCGAACTTGCAGCTGTGACGTTTTTCTCCTTTGGACTGAAGGACAATAAATGTGCATGTTTTCTGTAAGGCACATTGTTATTAGGCAACCATTGAAAACAACAGAAAAGGCATAGTGGGAAAAAAAAAGAAAAATAAAAGAAGAAAAAAACCCCAGCATTTCCTTAGTTCTTCAAAATTAGTTCTTCAAAATTAGTTCTTCCTTTAGTTCTTTGATGGGGATTACTATCTGCATGGTAGAGAGCTCAGCATGGATTACAGGTGGCTGAAGACCTGAGTCAAGCTAAGAGCTGAAGAAATAAAGGATTGCAGAGACATTTCTAACACCTATTTAAATTTAGGCAGATTCTTACTAGCTGCATGAGGTTTTCAGACCATCCAGAGGTTTTCTGTAAACTGTACAAATTGCAAATTATATATAGGTGTACGCAAATTACATGCATAAAGATATTACCTACCTAACTCTGAATTTTAGGCACTGTCTTTGGACCAGGTGCTTAAAAGCAAGGTACTGTCACACTCTGATTTTACTCTTAATGCAATACACAGTTCCATTTATCCATCAAATGTAGCAACCAAAGATAAGTGAAGCATAATATTGTTTATGAAATCCGGCAGTCCCTCTAGGCTGCATGGAGTATTCTATGTGGAATTTTCTGTTCTCATCCAAAGAAACCTAACAAGAATCAGCAACAGTGGTATAAGTTCCATCACTGCTCTTGCCCTTACTCAGCAGGAAACATGCACTGGAAGGAAAATGGTGAGAGTTTTTGTTTAACAAAACATTTCTTAGTTGTCAGACAGAATGAGAAGTATTATTTATATACAGGTTATAATGTATATACAGAGTGAATGAACATTTGAAAGTTTCAAACTTTGGACTGCAAGTAAGAATTTAGTCACAAGGCTTGGCAAAAGACATGTTAAATACAGTCTTCATTTTTTCAGTTTAGTTTATGCACTCAGCTTTTTATATTAGAATCAAGATTAAATCTCTTTCTTTGAAAAACAAAGTCTCAGCTGTATGTGGGCTTCATACAGGAATTACTTGTTAATGTTCTGTTGCCTGTATTTTCTTTTTGTTTTTTTTTTCGTGCAAGAAATCAGAGTAAGTGATCACAATGGTCCTGCCAGGTTTAAGATATGAATAGAAATGAACAAATCTGACATTATAATGGAAGTTCTTTTCCTTCTTTCTTTTTTAACTTGAAAGGCACAGAAATGCAAATTCAAACCTAGGGCAGTGCAACATTTAATGTCTGAGCACCAAACTCTCTCATATCTTGGCTATTTTTCCTGTCATTTGAAAATAAATTGGTTCCAGTTTTTGCACTTAATAATTTCCTCATCTAACAATTTATTTCTTCGAAACAGAACAATACCTACATTGAAACAAACCACTGAAAAATAGTCAGACGAAGTTTGCATGAAATGGCATTAGGGTTCTCCATGCCATTTGGTTCCAGTTTTTGCACTTAATAATTTCCTCATCTAACAATTTATTTCTTTGAAACAGAACAATACCTACATTGAAACAAACCACTGAAAAATAATCAGACAAAGTTTGCATGAAATGGCATTAGGGTTCTCCATGCAGCTTGAGACATTCTGGGGCCCAGGAGTGTTGAAGTCTTGTATGAGTCCCTGGGACCACAGGTTATGACCCCAGGAACACACAGAGGTGGACTTCTGTGTTAGATGGAATGTCGTCATGGAAGAGTCACCAAAATGGCTTGTACTGAAGATGTTGTTCAACAGAAATACTTCCCAATGCCTGTTGAAAATTGCTCTCTTTTTCATGATGTTAACTAACGACTCTGCTCTTGCTGTTCAGTGCAACTAGTTCAACAGGTCAGTGACACATGGCTCTTCCCTAGGAATTTTACTGGGGACTAGATATCCAGGAAAATCTATGATTTTATTTTTCTAGTAAGTCTAATTAATCATATGTTCTGTACTCCAGTATTTCTTTTCAACTCGACATATAAGCACAATTGATTCAAATATTAAAAGAAAGACTGGAAATACCTGTAGTTTCTTATTCCACAATAAAATCAGGGAGCACTGATCAGTAATTTCAGCATGATTAAGTTCCTTAACTCACGCTTCCTTGGACTCTATCTCTTACTTAAATGATGGATATGCTTTTTTTTTAAACTAAGGATATTATCCCATGTAAAACTCACACTGACTTCAAGGGTCAGGCACAGTGATGCTATGACCACAGGATTTGACTTATGAAACATTATCTGCCATCTAAGCTTGGACATCTAAATAATGAGACACCTCAGACTAAAGCCTCTGTCCCAGGAATCCAAAGAGTTTTAACATTAATATAAAGATTTGGGAAATTTTTCCACACTTACAGATCATGCTATTACAAATGAATTGAGAAGTGAGCTATAAAGGCTTAACCTTCAATACGTTAAAGAGGGACAATCCAAGTAAAGGGTACAATTTATTCCCTTTTCTTCCAGTGATGCCTTTTTCTGTCAAGTGCACAGAGGCTTCTTGGTATATCCTGCAAATGGAGACTTGTAGAAGCAGAGTGTAATGAGAAAAAGTGAGAAATAATTTAAAGACTTGAAGAACAGATTTTAAAGTGGTTTTGTTGGTGAAGGATGAAATAGAATCAATAAGTAGAACAAATAAAGAAATGTAAAAAATCAAATGAAAGGTGAATACATCAGCTACTGACTCCATTAAAGCATGGTGAAGGGGGGTGCACATTATTTTTAAATAATGAATTCAGACATGACAAGGAGTAACGGGTTCAAACTTAAACAGGGGAAGTTTAGATTGGATATGAGGAAGAAATTCTTTACTGTAAGGGTGGTGAGGCACTGGAATGGGTTGCTCAGGGAAGTTGTGAATGCTCCATCACTGACAGTGTTCAAGGTCAGGTTGGACATAGCCTTGGGTGATATGGTTTAGTGGGAGGTGCCCGTGTCCATGGCAGGGGGGTTGGAACTGGATGATCTTAAGGTCCTTTCCAACCCTAACTATTCTATGATTCTATGTCTATCTTGCATATCATTGACAAGCATCATTACTAAATGAGGTCTATAAATTTTAACTTATTTGTTTCTGTTTTTCTAGAAACCTCCTGAATTAACCAGTCACTTCTAAGATGAAAAGGACAAAAATTAATACCAATAAGTCACTACCATAAGATCCTTTCTTACAGGAAAAATAGAGAAGTGTTGGCCAGCGTCAGAGGTGCAAAGGCTCATGTTTTGATTCATAAGCTTTCATAATGCCTCTGAATCAATACTGCTGAAGATCTGAGGCAGATTTACGAAGATGCTTGGTTCATTGCACACTTTGCATTGTTCTCACAAGAGCTAGCAGAGATCACTAGAAAACACAACAAACAGTGCAGATGAGTTGATATTTCTTCCGATAGGCACTGTCACTGACAGATAGATAGTGTTCGGCTGAAACTAATGTGTTTTTAGAGATGCTATCATTCACATTATAGATAATGTTAATCTATTAAACCTGGAAGAAAATTCAGAATCACTATTTGTGTTATTATTTCTTCTTAATTTACAGTAATGGTAAACTGGTTTATGGTTTATAATAAGCTTTTGAGCAATGCGCGTGTACAATTGGCGTTGGCAGAATTTAGAAATAGCCAAGCCTGTAAATAGTGCTAAGAATATTGATTTAATAATGGATGAAGTGGTATTAATTGTAGTCAAAACATAATCTTGCTTGATGTCTAGGGATAGTTCCAAAAGAAGAATGGAGGAAGGCAAAAGCAATACATGGTGAGAGTGAAAGCCAGGAAGCCGCAGGAAAATCCCTGCCTGATCTTTTCCAGCATGATGCTGAGGAACTTTCCCTCCTATCACCACCAAGTGGTGCAGAGCCTCCTGTCACCTGATGGCAAAACACTTCCCAGACCACTTTGCAGGGCTGACCTGCAAGGACAGTAAATTTAAATGTCACTAATGTCATCGATCGTAATATGTAATCCAGCCAAGTGTCTGCCCATAGGTTTTTGCTTCCACTGTTTTTAAAATGGTAAGTGTCAGATTTCCTGCCCTACAAAGCAAACTTCATTATCTAAAGATATTAAATGACTGTTCCCTGGCAGTGTGTGGGTTACAAATTTCTGGACTGAAGCCTACTGGTTAGACAGGTCAGGGATCAATATCTGAAGGCTGTTATAAGATGCTGAAAACCCTTTGCACCCTCTGGCAAATAGAAGCAGAGGGACTGAGTGTTCAGCGCACCCTTTTGAGTTATATGCCCAGTGCAGGGTTCCCTGTCAGTGCAGTGGAGAGGATGTGATGATCGCTGTGGTCCTTCTTGTTACTATGTTGTTATGTTCTCAGGCAAAAGAGAAATCAGATTCCTCTTCCATGGACTCTTAGGAAGTCAGTAGGAAATGCCAGTAGAAAGCACTGTCAGGTTAATAGACATAAACTTGGCATCCAACATGCAGAAGCAGGTAGAATAATCAAAAGTAATCCATATGGCAGAAAAACATTTATAGGAGGGAAGATAGGAATGATCCAGAGGGACTGAGGATAAAAACAAAAGTTGAAATTCTACTTTTTAAAGAAATGTTCTAACACTTTATCTTAAAAATGGTCAAGAATAATTGTTTGCAGTCACATCTGCTATAGTTGCCGTAAATTGCTGCCTATTTACAAAGAGATGAGCTTTACAAGATGTCAAAATGACCTTGCTATACCTACTTATTTGTTCTTTCACTTTGAAAATACCACTTCACTGGAGAGGTGCTTATGGCTTTTGTATGTAGCCAGTAAGCTTCCACAAGCCAAATCCCAGTCTAAAGCTCTTTCATGGCACCCTTCACACCAAGACCCATTGAAATTATGTGATGAATTTCAGCAGTGACCCCATCACTTCTCTGGTGTTGTGCAGCCTGAGAAAAGCTCTGAGGTAGCTTGTGTTTCACCAATGGGAATTCAGGCAGGGTCAAATTCATTTTCTCAGCATTGAAAACACCAGGTAAATTCCACATAAACACCAGAAAGAGAAGCATTATCATGGAAAAAAAACCTACTGTTTTTTCTGAATTTTAAATTATTGCTATTATATAGGATGTCAAGTTGATTCTTCCTTTGTGGAACTCTGTGATTATTGTTTTACCTATTTTCTATGAAAACTCTCTTCATAATGGATGTGACTTTTAAACAGTAGTTGCATATTCAATTACTTAGTAATATTAATGCTGATGTACTCAAAAGGGAAATGGTACCTAGGCTATGTAGTTCATAGTCTAATGTGAATAGAAGAATAGTTCAAGGGTATCAGTCAACATTTTCAGATGTAGACATATTTTTCTTATTTGGTTTCCTGAATCAGAGTAAACAAGCAGTTAAAATTCATACAGGAATCTGTCTATACAATTTCTAACAAATTGGAAAGACCTCATTTCAAGAAAGGTGCAAAAGATAAAGAAAACCAAATAGTTTATGCATGAGGACTAGCAAGCTGTCAGGAAAACATAACTAAGGAAGACATATCAAGGGAAAATATATTTCAGATGGGAGAGGAAAAAGCAAGCAGACTATGGATGCAAAAATATGAAGTAGACCTAAATGAAAAAAGCAGATGGCAGGACAAAAATCATCTGAAGCAATACCAAAGGAAGTTGTGGAGTTCCTTGCCACAGAGGAATTATCATGACTAAAATTTTGTTTTCTTTCAAGAGGAGACATTGCAAATTCACTGAAGAAAACTGCATTAATAGGTCTTTAAAACAAACCCCAACAGTGCAAACCACCAGAACTGGAGATTAGTCTGCTGTAATATCACTGCGAGTCTGTCTTGTTTGGATATAATTTTCTGTTCTGCATCAGAAGGGCTGAGAAAATGCTAATCATGCTTTTATTATGAAAGGCAGAAAAGGCAATTCTAGGTGTGATATGGCCCCAGCAGAACATCTTGGGTAGGTTTGAAGTTTGTGCCCTAAAAAATGGGCACTCTGAATAATGAGGTGTAAACAGGCACACGGTAGGAAAGAAAGTAGATTTTGAATAAAGTAAAAGTAAACCTGAATATAAAGTAAACCTGAATGGCTACTGAAGAGAGCCTGAACAAGAAAGGCGTTTTCAGGCACTACATGCGCAATGACTAAAGGCCATAATTGTTGCTCCCTACGGTGGGGAGGAAAGCTCCAGGAAATACAATGGGGCTATTATGTCTATAACAAAACACAGTGAGACTTAAAGTTATGGAAGAAACATAAAAAGGACTAGAATTCAGAGTATTTGGGGTTTTTTTCTTTGCTATTACACACCAGATGATTAAAAAGAATCCCATTTAGTGAGGTAAAATACCAATGTGCATTGCAGAATAGGTTCTAGATTGTATTCATAAAACAATGGTTAGAGAAATAGCTATTCTTTATATTACTTTGTGAAGACGTGTTTATGTTTACAGACCCATTTTATCCAAACTGAGATTGAATTGTGGAAGAATTATCCAGTGACCAACTCCTCCAATTTTGTGTCCAATCTATGCAGCAGTTGTTAGATATGTGCAATGAAGTGCAACTGACTGTTCCTTCCCTCTGGCCACTGTGAATTATTAATTGTTGTTTATCCCTGAATTTGCCATTCCTTGGAGGATTTCGTTAAAGAAAATGACACAATGAGAACGAATATTTGAGATACCAAGTCCTCTAATTCCAGGCCTGTGATTCAGACACATCTGTTCACACAACAATGTAATTTCAAAAGCATTGAGCCTTGTTTCAGAGCAGCTTTACAGCTATGAATCTCTATGAAAATAGCAATTCATAGGTGTGACACAAAATTGATTAAGTCATAAAGAATGTACACTACAGGGACAGTTTTTAAAAGAGCATGAAACAAAATGAATGTTCAGGTATTTTAAAAGAGTTCAACACTTCAGATCCTTTGATAATCAATTGATATCTGAGGGAAAATTTAGACACTTCTTTGTTTTAAACCCCCACTTTTCTTTAGGTCTGAAAGCTGAGCTTCTGGAAAAATTTGGCTCTGAAAAATGAGGCTCATTGTATGCAGATCTCTCTTCACATTTTAAGAACCTGATTTAATATTTCAAAACTAATAGTCTTTCAGCACACATTATTTCCCAGTGTTCAATTTATGATTATTTGTAACTCCATAAGAAGATCACCATGATGTAATGACACAAATTACAGAAGTAATAAAATGCTGTTTACTAGGTGAATCATTACAGAAAAATCTATTGCTGTCCAAGAAGTAAATATAATTTCACATAAAGTTTTCCCAAATGTAACAGACATGAACAGCAGCAAAAATAAAACAGGACTGTTCCAGCTTCAGAAAAAATTTCTATTGCAAGAATCACAATAAACTGGAGCTGTTCGTCTCTGATTTATTGTTGACTGATGATACACTTTGAAAGTACAGACGCTAACTTCATTGTCACATATGAAACAGAAAATGCCACTTTCTAAGTTCACCAGGAAAACATTCCTCAATGTTTTGTTAGAAAGGGAGTCAGAGGAACTCTCATTCACTTCCTTGAGCCACTAAGAGCAACTACACATGATACAATGTCATAATTTGCTTTAGATTCTCCCAACCCAGCAATATAGTTGTTCCACTGCAAACTCAAGGTTTTTAAACAGCCACATAAATCTTGGTACTGAAATAATGCAAGCTCCGCAGTAGCTTTGTGACATTATATCATATTTTAGGCAGTTCAGCAAGATTATGCCACTTCAAGAGCCCTAGGATATAGTTACTAATCTAATCTTACTCACTGCTTGGTAATTTAGAGAGACTTATATCTGAACACTTCTTAGACATGCTTATTTTAGCTCCAGCTTGTGCTGAGAAGAAACAATCAACATGGATGGTATCAATATCATATCTGTGTCCCTCCTGTATGAGACCTGTATCTTCCAAGAGTTACCTCAAATCCTCAAATTTATTTTTTTTTTCCACCTTTTTGAATTTTGCCCAAGTTAGAAAATATTAGATGAACAGAAATCAGGAGAACAGTCTTATCTTTCCACTCAACACCTCTGTTATAGCTGCAGGGATCCAGGTAAGCTTGATTAAACCTTTGCTATTGGACTTCATCAGCATGTGTAGCCCATGTTTTGGAGCTCAAGTTATTGGCAACAACAGGATAATACCCCACTGGGACACAGCTAACATCATTGCTCTCCAAGACCTGGTGAGCTCTTCCTCCTGCCTGCAATACTATTCTTCAAAGGACCCAAAATTCAAAAAAATGGACCCAAAATTCTCAGTCCCCTTAGAGAGCTTTGTTTTTTATTTGCATTTACTTTGTAAAGAAAACAGTGTAGAAACATAGAAACAATAAGGCTGGAAATGGTCTCCAGAAATCTAGTTCATCTTCTCAAAACCAAGCTAACTCCAAACTCAGCAGTACAGGGCAGTACTAAGGCCCCACTGTTTCCTGGATACATTGGCAGTGCTTCTGGTGCCGATAAGGATTTAGGAATACAAAGCACAGATGTGGGAGAAATCTTCTTGGTCAGTACAACCAGTTCTCACCATGGCAGAAAATGATCATATAACCAGCTTAAGAAGTGTCTCAGGTTCAATTTGGAATCCAGTTTTGTTCTTTCTTACAGTATTTGCACTGGAAAGTCACTCCAGAGTCACACTAGTACAACTTTCACCATTAATGCAATCATAGACCACATCTACCCATTAGTATCTATACTGCATTCAGCTTAAGTATCCTTTCCTTCACATCACTGTCAGTTCCTGCTTGTATAGGCTACTTGTCTCTCCATAATGTATTTATAGAAGACAATAATATTGTCTCACAGTCTTTACATACTCATATTGGTAGGACAGATAAATGAGGACCTTGAGTCATAAAACAGCTTTGCACTACCCTTACAAGATTGACTCAAATATGAACTAGAGGCCTCTATCTGAAAAACAATGAGCTAACTTAACCACACATGCACCAGACATGCAGGATAGAAGTGGTGTCATTACAGTCACACCCATAAGGAAAGACATTGAAAGGAGCAGACCCTGGATGGGTTCATGATGTTCACCTGTGCAAAGAGATGTCTGCTCTGCTGCAGATGAGCACAGCCATGTCTGACAGGCTTCAGTTATGCTGGATACAAAGGCAGAGGCAGTGGAATATCTGCACGAGACACTTTTGAAACTGCATCTAAAATTAAACTGGTCCTAAAAGCTGTGTGAATCTTTCAATTTATTTTATAGTGACCTCCTTCATTCACTTTTAAACCAGTGTGAATGAAACTGAAATAAAACACTTCTATAGATGGTAGCATAGGTTTAATGGCATTTCCCAGTGTACCCATTCAGCTCTGCCAAACAAAAGAGCCCCTGGAGCATGAAGATGCAGGAGGAGCGTCTAAAACATCTATAAGGAGCTCTAAAACAGCTGCTGAAGAGAGGGCACTCAGGATTTTAAAACATATGTATAGGAACCAGCTTTATGAGAAATTCTGATACAGTTCAAGCTAGGGGACTGATCAAAGGCAAGTACATTCACTCAAGCACAGAGAAAATCAAGCAATATACCACAGAAAAACAAATGACTTGTAACATTCACAGGTTGGCTGTACAGCAGTTGTCATGTACTGAAATACACTGAAGGAAACACTTGAGAATTTCAGATGTTGAGGCTTACGCAGGAGTGACGATGAAAAAATAAGAAATGAGCAAGAATTTTAATGAAATGGGGAATGCAGCAGTGTCTTTTGACTTAGTCTGACTACAAAATGTATGAAAGAAGAAATAAGACAAAAGTATAATGCACTGACTAAGTAAAAGGAAAAAAAAACCAAAAAATGTTTTCAATCAGACACTCTGCTTTATTACAAAGTGCTGGAACTAACAAGAATATTAGAAGATATTGCTTAGAGCCTGATTTCCCTCAGAGAATTCAATTTCCAAACCTGACCTCTGAAGTGACCCAAATATGCTACCATGAGCTCTTGGGTTTATGGTCTATAGTTTCTAAAGATGAATGCCATGGAAGGCAAGTCACTGAGCGCAGACCTAACGTGAATTGCTCACTTTAGAGAAAGCCTACCAGGGATCTGAATTCTGCTTTTAGCTGCAGTTAGTTCTGAGAATCAGGGCTAATAAGTGTCTTTCCTTCATGTTACGAACTTTACTGTGAGGTATGGACTATGCAAAGTATAGTGGTGGGGGACTGACTTCTTTTTCTCTGTGAATGTTGTGTGTGTGTTTATGTGTGTGGAAGAAATAAGCTGAACTAGTCTGTAACTGATGAATAGAAGCAGTCAATCATAGCCAGGAAAGGAGAACATTACCACACAAAGAGCCATCATAGGAAGGGGAAAAGAAATTTTTCATTTTTAATTTGGTCTCAGCATTACCTTGGGAATGAATAGTGCTTTCTTTATCACTTACATAATGCTTTCTTATTATCAGAGTGAAGGCAACCCCAAATGGAAACAAATTTTGCGTTTGCAATTTGCTCAATGTAAATCAAGAGGAACCAATTCATTTTCATATTCCTGTTTACTGAGCTGCTCAGTGAAACACAGAAGTTGAGTGTTTCATTCTCCAAGGCACAGAACAGCATCCTGTTGGCTGGAATTGGCTGAAGCAATTTCAGAACAACTAATGATGCTTATAAGACTCCAGCAACAATGCTAAAAACACTGAAACACTTTCTAAAGCCAAAACCATACCTATCTTTAAGAGGAGCAATGAAGAAAATATTGATTAGCTAGTTATTCTTAGCAAGGAATCAGGAGCTTAGAGAGTTCTGAGTGCAGAGTTATCAAGTATAATCTTTTTTGACTCTAACGAAAGAAATTCTTTGTACAGCAGGATCATCAGTCTTTGTGGATGAAAAGACAAAGTAAGTATTTCATATGTAGGTTTTGGTAAGTCTATTAACTTTGCCTGAGGACAGATTCCCCGTGCTCTAAATGAAAATGCTAAAATAGAGTTTGGCTACTCATTTCCAGAGAGTAATTCATTGGGTTCACTGACAAAATTGAAAGACTTGTCAAGCAGTGTTCTCCTAAAGTCTGTGCAATATTTCATGCTATAATCTGGATGATGGATGGTCAGTATGCCCATTAAAAATGCAGATAATACAAAGCTATAAATGACTGTGTAGGTTGTAGGATGGGATATCAGCTTAATAATGATCCTGACAAATGGGAGGAATGGTCCAAAACTGGAATGAAATTCATCGTGTGTGAAATTCAGCAAGTGCAAGTTTCTAAAGATAAAGAAGAATAATAAAGAAAACAGGATAGGGAACAACAACTTGTGCAGCTGTTTTGCAGAAATGTCACTCAGAAGTAGAGCTCAGGAAGAAATGAAGTCCAGAAAGAAACAATGAGACTGACAGAAGTCTAGAAAATAATGTTTGTCGTTGCATGTGAGGAATAGTTTGATGAATCAAAGTTGTTGGAATACTGATGGGGAACTGCAAACCACCTGAGTTCAAAAAGACACTTTAAAGTCTTACAAGTAAGTTTTCAAGTCCCTTTTGCAGAAAGAAAATGTTATAAAATGTTGTTCATATCTGTGGTAGATAGGACAAAGAATATTTAGATAAAACACTAGGAAAACTCTTTAATTAGAAACTGATTTACAAGGAATTTCAATTTACTGCTTGTGGAAGTCACCAAGTTTCTGCCCCAGAGGTAACTTTAAAGGTTAGGCAATATTCTGTAAGGAATGACAAATGCATTGTTGATCCTGTCTTTAGGTAGGGAATGGATTAAATGACCTTTCCATGTAATTTTCTACCTTGCTAATGACAGTTTAAAGTACCAATTTTGAATATCTTATTTGCCAGAAAATATTCTGCTCTCAGAGAATATTCTTTGGTGGATCAGCTGTAAACTAAGTAAAATAACATTTACTGAGGTAAAAACAGTGTACATATCTTCTCATTCCCATGTTTTGGGAGACATTGCAAAGTTATCAAAATTTCAAAACCAGTATGGATGTATAGCATGTCAACTGCTTCATTCCCAGGAGCTCTCCAGCAAGGTAGTTTCTATGCTTTTAATCATAGAATCATACAATAATTTAGATTGGAAAAGACCCTTATGATCATCAAGTACAACCATACATTTGAGAAATGTATTTCCCAAATTTCCTCATAATTTTCAAGTGTAAAAGCATGCAAGTAGAAAAGTTCCATGGGGCAGCTAATACTTTTCACATGTACAACCCTATCATATCTCGCAGTAATTTATTCATGCAGCCATATCCCTGTGCTCTGAGGAGACACAAGGTCATGCATTCAAGACTCACACAGGCTAAATAATTAATTTGACTTGTAATACCATACTGAACTCTTTAGCATGCACCTGGGCAGTTATCAGAGACTGCACAGAAATGTACAGCAGAGGGAAGGAGCAACTCTAGCAAGCCTGCATATGGGTCACACAATTTGGAGGTCACAGGTCCATTTCCACTGCCCCTATGCACTGCTATGACACAGTAAATTGCCCTCATATGTCTAAGTCAAAAGGACTGTTTTTATTTCTCAAAACAGAGTGCTGACAAAATACTCTGTGTGAGAAAAGAAATTTTACAAAATGATTTGGTGGTCACAGGATGAGATGCTGCCAGGTAGCATTTCAGGTATACTCTTGTAAAGCTACTCTTCTAGCCTCTATTTTGTTTTTCCTTCACTATATCTCTTGCTCCTTTGAACATTCTGCATTTCTATCTCACTTGAATAATTTCAAACAATTTATCTCAGTTTGTCAAATGCAGTCTTTTCCCAGCATAAATGACTTCTGTGGTGACATAGGGTACTTCAGTACATTATTTATATTTGCATATTGAATGTATTAGGAGGATTTTCATTTAATGACAATGACAAACTACACATGAGGTTCAAAGCCTGATCTAGTAAGAATCACACAGGTCACAAAACATACTAAAAGTAACACAAAACCCCTTAAAAATCTGTAGGTCTACTTGTTGGATAAGGTATCATGCAGTAAAAGTATCATAAAAATATCTGAGTCATCCATATGATATATTGCTTTCCTATAAAGTACATAAATATACTATCTTAAAAACCACCAGTGAAATTTAGCAACTGTGCTTTCCTATTTTTTTCACAAGGCTTTTTAATTGCGAGGAAGAAGCCTTCAGAATGATAAGAATTCAATACAGAACTGATATGCTGCCTAGAAAGCAGCCAGGCTTTCATATGTAAATTCTCTAGTATGTTTTGATTTTTGCTTTTAAAAAGTATATTGTTCTGTGTATAGACTGAATATTTTTAGAACAGTTGCATAACATTAAATTTGCCCTTGGTGAATTTTTCTTTGGTTGCTTGAGGTACTATTGCCTCATTTTAGTTCTTCTGAAATGACAGATTCATAAATGCCCAAAGGCCTATATACATTCTATGATTAAGCAGTTAATATGAGATGTCACAGTGATTAATGAATGAGGTGTTTTTTCAAAAGCAGTGCTTTCCTTATTGGTTTTCATGGCAGAAGCCTGACATGACAGCACTTAAAGTTGCATAAGAAAAGAAGAAAACTTTTTTCAAGATTAAGATGAACCAGAAAAAAAAAAAAGAAACACATAAAGAAGAATTCCAGGATAAGAGGATTACAGTGTGAGATATGCTTGGGTTTATTCTTGCATGTTAAAGAGTAGTTTTTGATATTACATTTAAAAAATGCTGAAAACCAGATATGAGGTTATTTGTGGACAGGTGAGCTGGAAACAAGGCAAAAAAATGCACTTTCAGCTATATTTTCCAGTTATCCTTATTTAAAGATAACCAGAGGAAACAAAACAAGTGCTCATGGAGGATGTTGAGCTGAAAGTCGCTGGCTGACATCAGAAGAGTCTAAGATGTAAGTCTGAGAGTGAGGTATGCAAGTTTAAGATAGAAAAAGCATGCTACAACCTAAAACGTTGTCAAACTCAGAGCAGGCAGCCAGCCCACTCTGTAGTTAGAAGCAGATGTGAATGGAGGACTGACTGCACAAAACACTAGACATGCAAAACAAGCGTAGCTAAACCAGGGCTAATAAAAAGGGCTTCAACAGTTTCAGGCACAGGAACTAGGGCTTGTTATTACTGGAGGTAGAAAGTCAGAAAAAGAGGAATTATCACTATGATCAGAGGTAGGTTTAATGAATGAGAATGGTCCAGTCATGTACCTGGAGGTGTAGTGCAGCAGCTCTGCTTTGCATGACGGGTAGAAGCTGAGATGTTGTACAATTTCTCTGCTTATTTGCTATGACCCTTTTTACACATGCAGCCCACATCAAGTACGGAGGGATTACAAAGAGTATGCCAAATTCCAATTTCTGTCTTCTCAACCTCATAATAAACTGCTATGGAACACTTAACTTAGCTCCAACCACTGAAACAATGTGAGGGTACAGATTATGGGATTATTTGACAGTCTTTTCTTGAACTGTTCACTGAAAGGATCCTTGTCTCACATGACTTCATATCATTTGGAGGCAAAGGCAGTGGATGTGCTTTGCAAAGTTATGCTGCTGAGGAAGAAAAAGGCAAGAAAATGAGAAGTTATGAGAATAATGATCAGAAGTTACAGGAACAAACTTGGGAAAGTCCAAAACTCCAGCCCTCTCCTCTTCCCTGTTACTTACTTTTACAAAAAATTGCTGGAACTCTGTTGATTTTGAGACACCAAATCAGCCAGAAATAAGTCACCAGTTTCAACACATTCTTGGTAAGAGAATAGACTTCTGATAGTGGTTGTGTTTGGAATAGACTACAATAGCAAACTCCTTACAGTGGTCACTTTGGATGTGAGAATAATTCTTGGCAATTCAGTTTTATCCGCAGCAGTAGCAAAGTAATGGAGATCTTCAGGATCCCTAAAAGGAAGGAGACTATTGATCACTTCCAAGAAATACCTTCAACTAATCTCAACCCAACTGTTTTTTTTTCGACAAGAACTTCTTTTTCTTCCTTTCCTTCTTCAAAGTTCTCATCCTTACAGGCTACACTGTTTCTCTCTTCATCTCTCACTATTAACTTCCGTATCTGGGCCCTGCTGCTGCATCTTGTCCTTTTCCTCCCTTCATAAGTGTCATCTCCTGCTCTTCAAGGTGTGTGAACCCATGTGACAACTACTTCAATGGCACAGCATCACTATGGTGGCATCACTTTTCTAGTGTAAGAGAATAAAAAGCACTTCACCACTGTGGGAAAAGCTAGCACATCTCCATAGCTGAAAAATTTTGTGGCAAGGAATAACAGCAGCTGCTGCAATGCTCACTTTTCTCTCCTCTGGAACCACAAGAAAAGAAAGGCAAAGAGAAGTCACTCAGTGTGGCTCTGGGATGTTAACCCTTTTCAGCAGTGATTTGCACAGAAGAAACATTATCAAAAAGCAAATGGCACTTTGACATTGACATGACTTCAACTGTGCAATACAGAATTTCATAGAAATGCTTTTTAAAAAGGCCCAGACCTTTTCAAGATTTCCAAAGGCATTGCAAATCATTCTGCACTGGAAGGAAAACAAGTTTCCAAATGTCAGAATTCCCTATGAAACAGAAATTGAGTTACATTGAGCTGTTACTACCATCCTCACTCACTACAGCTTAGAAAGTGCAACTCTATCTGGAAGTAGTAGTTAGAGAAGTGGCAAAGAGATTTCCCTGTTTGATGGTTTTGTCCACAAAGAATGTACACCTTGTCTTCCTTATCAGCTAAAAATTAAAGTCTCTAAGATGGTTCCAGAGCAACAATTAAAAGCATTACATGCTATTTACATGTTGCTTAGTCACCTGGGTCAGAAAAAGCTCAAAAATAAATCTGATTGCAATGATTACTGAAACTAAAGGCCAACAGAGAGTGAGTGAATTGCCACCTTTCTGCAGAAATAAACTCCCTGGAAACCATAATAAGCAATCATGGCTCTGTAAAAGTGTTTATTGGTCCACCTGCATAGTGTATTCATAGAGGTTTTTAAGATACAGAGAACCAATTTGTACCTATACTGCCTGAGATTCATCATTAAGTTTTTCCCTGGATTTCAAAAATGCAAGTGTGAGTGGGAAGGCAGCTAAGGCATTAAAAGGAGTGGTTGTATGCCTTTCTAAATTTCAGATGTTTATAGGCATGGTTCTGCTTCAAAACGTCAGCTTCACCCCCATGTTATGTTATGTGGGTTTAACTTGTGTGTGTGAAAGTAGTGCTTTAACTGCTTGCTTATACAGGCAACAGCGAGAACATGTTCAGCTGACATCCTTCAGTGGTGCTGCCTGCTGTGATGAGGCAACAATGGTCTCAGGTTCCTGACCTAGTTTGCAGATAGGTGCTCTCTGCTTCTTAGCACCCACAGCAGTATGGAACCCAGCCAAAGCGTGTTGCTGGCTGCAGTAGTAGGAAAGGCCACTTTCCTTACCTGGGTTTTAAGTAGCTCTAGGAGCATACTTCAACACACAGCAGAGCAGCAGAAGGCTATGAGTACACAGGTAAGGAATTCACCTGCCTCCTGGTTGCAAAGCAGGCACTCCAGATGCAGCAATCTCCCGATGGCCTCTTCCATCCATGACTTGGGCAATAGGGAGGACTGAAAAATAAACTGAGTAAAATAATGATTCCTTTTCCCTAAAGAGAGGTGGTTGAAAAAACAACTTTATGAAGAGACTTGGGACAGAGATAGACTGATGTTCCTTCAAGCATCAATCAGCAAATTCCATGGTTTACAAGCCAAGATGTTGCTGTGTTGAGAAGACCTGTGGGCACCAAGATCTGCATCCCCTGGTACTGCAGCCAAGGGCCCTATTAAATTCATTATTTTTTTCCTTGTGTTTTTCACCTAAAGCAGGAGTAAAGCTAGGAGTAGAGTAAAGTAAAGTGGTGGTTACACTGGCTTCGCACCAGCACAGCAGTCTGCCCCTTCACCACAGTTAAATGTTCTATGAGAGCTTGGAGAGTACCCATCTCTTCCTGGGGTTTAGCTGGTAGGGCTTGGGGGCACTGCAGCCTGCCCACTGGGTTCTGCCCTGCCTCACAGCATTATGTAAAAGGGTCTGTATATTTATGTAAACATTTATACTTATTTCTTCCCTTTAAATATCTGGGTAGCGTGCTTCGCTCTACTGTAGAGCAGTAACCACACTGCCTGTTAAGTAATGTTTACTTCAGTTCAAAGATTCAGGAAATATAAAAGGACATGGAAGAAAAATCAAGGCAGGCTTAGAAAAACAGTCAGAGACACAACCAGCTTATAATGAGCACCACAGTGCTGGTTGGCAAGAGAAGATTATATTCCTACCTTCACCTCAGTAAACAGCATTGTCCTAGAGAAGGACAAGCTGAGAAACCACAGAAATAGCTCTGACAAGTTGCCTTGGTCTAGTTCTCAAAAAAACTTTGATTTAAAATTACCTCCTCCACAGGGGTGGCATTTGGTGTTGGCTTTAGTGTAGATAATATTTTGCTCACTGCAGTTATTTTTATACAGCGAGAATGAGAAGAAAAATATTCTGACTAAAGTCAATCCAGTTGTTCATCCACAGGTTCTCTAATACACATGTCCATCCATCCTAATGAGTAGTTTATGTTTAGACATCAATTATTTCTGCTTCTTTCCCATTAGACAGCATCCAGTGTCTGAAATGGTGTTTCTTTTCCCAGTGCTGTCATTCTTATTTAGTCTAGAGAAGCTGAAAAATAAGTAGTCAATTCCTACTCCCTTCCTTTGCAAAATCTGCAGTAATAGCTTAAAATTACAGTTCAACATCAAATCTTTTTCAGGAGATTGCTTTCAGCAAATAAATACAAGCATCTTGCCAGGCTTTGTCCTGAAGTACAAAAGCTATCCACATCAAATCAGAAGTTTGGGACTTTTAAGTATTTTCGCATCTTGGTCTATATTTTGTTCATGAACCAGAATGTGTGGTGAGATGTAAACTCTTGTTTGTTTAAATTTACATGATATTTTTCATATCAGGCACAGATCCAGGTGCAGGAGGTAGAAGCAAAACAAATTGTGAATGGGCCAACCTTGGCACCAGTTTTTAGAGCAGCTACTCTCATGTGTTTATATATATATACCACAATAATCAACTTCTTTCTATGCCACCCCACTTTTTACTAAGGATCAGCCTACCTCTGAAAAATGCAAAAGTGTTTTAGGAGCTTTGTAGCGGTAATAGAAAACCCAAATGCCCCTAAACTATGCACAAATGAACTGGGGAAATAGATATTTTCTTAAATCCACTGTCTGAAACTGATGTGTTCAAACCAAACCAAACCAATCCTAACCAAGAAAATTAAAGAAGACCACGCAGTGGTGCTAGTAAGATCTATAAGACATCAGCTTAAGGACAGTGTAATTTAGTAGCTGGCAGCTGAAAGTGAAGTTCACAAATCTCAAAGCAGAAATGAGGATTTGAGGTTTTCAAGTGTGGTTAATTACCTATTAAAACAAATCAGCAGAGGACTGGTAATCCTCCATCCTCCAACTGGCTTTTAGTTCTGATCTCTTTACATTGAAAAAATATCCAGGAACTTCCTTCTTTACGAGTGAGTCTCTGAATACTTTCCTACAGTGGTTAGCCTACCACCCAGTAAGTTGCGGCTCTTCTTAAGAAGTATGAGCAGATTCAAGGTCATGTTCAGATTTCTGTGTGTTTACCCAGACTGCAATAAATCCCCAAACATATCTGCTTCCTTCACCACAAGCCCCAGGCCCTTTTCCATTTCCTAGGACCACCTACAAAATCACCTACACTATCCTCAGACCACTGTGAACACCCACTCATTTGGCAAAACGTCAAAACCATTATCTACAACAGTTATTTCTTTCCTCTCTCAGACCTGCCTCATTCCACCATGCACTTGTCCCTGCTGAGCAGATGTACAGTCTTGCTGGTGAGTTCTCTCCCTCCTCCGCTCCACTTTTGCCCTTTCTGTCTCATCAAGTTCTCTGTGGCTTTTTTACTTTCAGAAGCTCTACCGCCAGAGAGTCTGTGCTATGTCTTTGAGAACTGCAGGAGGAGATGTCCCTTAACTTCCAGTAAAAGGTCTTGTTACAAGACAGAGGAACTGTAAACATAGACAATCCTTTAATTTGATGGAAATATGAATAATTCTCTAAGGTTTAATCTTCAATCTTTTTCGTTCTCTTGAAATGTCTACCAGCACTTGGCCAAAGCTAAACAAGAATGTGGATATAGCATTAGTACATGAGAAGACGTGCTCTGTTAAATTCTGTATTATGCCAGCAAAATGCATCTTTTTAAGAAAAAAAGGTAATGCGTATTGAATCTGGGGTTACAAAAAAAATAAAAAAGGACAATATTGTGCTTTGTATCTGGTTTTACTTAATTTTTAGGCTTTTTAATTTTAATTGGTTACAGAATTATGTTGGGCATTCTGTATCCCAATACCATAAGATTCTCCTATAGCCGTACTTTACAACAATTTTACTTTTGATATACAGTGTCAGCATGATATACAGCTTACAAATATTCATCTTGCCACACCATACAGAGCCTATGATACATCTGATGAGGTGGAAATTTATGGAGCTGGGCGTGAGCAGAAGCTAAATAAGACTCAGGCTCATGCTGGACTGTGAGCTGCACAGAGGTTTTACATATTGGGCCTGTAATTTAGAGGGCAGGGGTTAAGTTTAAAGCTGCAAGTAACCTGAACATTTAAGGATGTGATCAAATGCAGTATACAGAGCAATATACTGGGTATAAAAGGCTCCATACCTGGAAGGTCTTGTAACCACAGTACAGATGGGCACGAGGCTGATTTCTGCACTGCTTAATAGAACTGCTTTCTTTTTCAGCTTGGAGCTCTCACGTGCTGCTCTTATTCCCACCAGCAGGGAACACTACCCCCAAGCTGCCAATCTGCAACCAGGAGTCAGAATGGCTCAAGGCTTTTCTGGACATACGTCCTACCCTCTGACCTCACCTTGCCTTCTGCACCAAGAGAAGATGAAAGCGCCTTCCCGAACTGGGTTAATGTCAGACACCTTCTCTTCAGAGGTGGCCTTTACTGGACAGGGTAGTATCACTGCTATCATCCAGGTGTACAGACATCATGCTTATGTCTGATATTAGTTATGCAGAAGATACCTGGGGTTTAAAGATACTATTACATATGAAGCAGATTCCATGTGAAGAGTAATCTTCCTTATCAGGCCTCTGCAAGAGCATAGCCTGAAGAGGAGCTCCCCAAGCCCCCCATTGCAAGCTGGCTAGCTTCCTTGGCATGGTAGACCTCAGTAATTATCACCTTACCAGCAAGGCTGCAGGAATGCAGAGGTGATACTTGGGGCTGAAAACAGAGGAAAAGAAAATACATAAGAAAGCCATTTGGAGATACTGTGCTCACAGAGGCATCCAGTACTATGCAGGATGCTCTCAGTGACCAGAGACTTGCACAAGGCAGGCAGAATAGCCTCAGGACCTACCGAAGATGTGGGCACGCTGAGTGAGAGCTGGAGGCTAGGTCGGGTAGCCTAAGGCATGCCAGCTGGTCCTCAAAAACTATTTTGGGTAACTGATTCAAGCTGTGAGGAGAAAAGATTTATCTCCAGACACTAAAAGGAATTCTAGCCATTGCATAAACAAGCAAACAAATAAATGGATAGATAGAAAATTTATTCCTTATTTGCTTATCACCTCATCTGTTTACTTATTTACTGTACATACTGTGTATACTGTGGGTCTAAGACTTGACTAAGATAAAAATACAACAGTGTCTAGCAGGAAGGATCAATGTTTGCAAGCCTAAGAATGGCTTATTTACAAGCATATAACAAAACCTGAGGTAGGGAAAGAGTGCTTTGCAGGAATCTGGAAAGGGTAAGGACATGCTTGTCCAAGAGTTTGATTTGAAAGGCAAAGGATGACTTGGCTGCATAAATTCCCAATGGATGGGAGTTTCTCTTGAAATAATTGATGAAAATAAAGAGAAACATAAGCACAGGGCACCTGGAATACTCCTGGCAGGTGCTCTTCAATTGAAGGCAGATAATAGGAAGTTTGTTCTAGTTGGATACATTAAAAGCAGAAAAAGACACTGAAAAGGAACTGATAAATATAATGGATTTTTTTTTTTTAATATAACTGCTACCATTTGTGTCTGGAGAGACTGAAATGACCAGCTACAGCTCCTCTCCTCCTAAAGTCTTGCTAGAGAAGAGAGACACCGCTTCCAAACTTCAGATTAAGACATTATAGCAGGAACTCAATCTGCACCAGCTAACACCAGTGGGGATGGAAAAAGAGACTGTGTCTGAGAGGGGAGACCCAAGTCTCTCTGCCAGTTGTTCATGTTTCAGTACATCAATATTGTGTGATCATTTTGAGCCAGCAGTTTAGATTCCAGTGTAAAAGGAAGCCACCCTTTACTATGAAGATCTCTTAAGTTTTGAATTCCCATGCTACAAAAAGCTGTATTTCTGACTGTACTTGCTACAGGTCTGCTAACTGGCTTCACCAAAAGTTTGCAGAAGGAAACACTGATAAATGAGACGAGACAGCAGTCAATGAAAGCAGCAAATGGGTGGGCTCAGGAGGACAGACTCTTGAGAACCAATTAATGTGTGGACATGCCATATGGGCTGGTGGCGCGCAGCATAGTTCACTACCTGCTGCCACTATTGGCACTGCACCAAGAAGGATCAGAGCATCTGTCATTCCCTAGGATGTGTAACAGCAAACTGCAGCGTAGAGAGTTTCAAAACAAGTCTTGAACATCAAAACTCTTTGGTAAATCCCTAGGAGAAAAAGGCTAGAAACAGTGTAGAAATTACTGTATTAAGAATAAAATGTGGAATTGTTTCCTATGCAAAATAAAGCCTTATAAGCCTGCCCCTTTTCCTGTTTCTCCTCTTTGACTGCAGGCTCATCTCTTCTTTCTGATTTTTTTTTTTTATTATTTCAATTGACATCGAAATCACATTTTATCTGTGAATATCTTAAAGCTTCAGATTTTCAGCTTCAGGCTCACCATTCTCTCTCATCTTCCTCAATTCATTTCAATAAGGTCAAGATGCTTTCCAGAGAGGTGTATTTGTTAGGGAAGCATATATTAGAACAGGTTATACCCAACTTAATTGCTTTCCATTAGCATCTGAAGGCTTATCTTTTGAACAACAAACCTTCTCTGGCATTGCTAGTTATTTAGCCAAAGTGCAGGGATAGGGATCTCTATTCTGCTTCCCTTTGCCAGCTGAAAGACATGCAGCCTAGTTGCAAGAGACTGGCAGGAGCTGACACCATCACTCTTAAAAGGGGAAAATTGATTATTTAATCTGCCAGTGAATCACACAGAAGCAGCAGGCTAACCAGGGCTAAGGTGTGATCTTGTCCTCAGCAAAAATCATTGGTTGGGTTCAGCAGATGGGTTTTTGTAGGGTGGGAAAAAGTGTGGAATCAGGAGTCAGTGTCGAAAGTTAGAATTTCAGTGCCTGTCTTAATCATTGTAATCTACATTTCACAATAGAAAGTTTCACTTGAAGACAGCTGTACTGCACAAAGGCAAACAATGCAGAACATGGTGATTAAATTAGAAATAATGAGCAAAATTTCCATGTGTGCTCTGCTTTCTCCCAGGCTTCATCATTCTGACCTTACTTACAGAAGTATCAGACCTATCATCTGCATATGAATACAAACAATGAACAAAAATCTACCTGGCATTGACTCTGAGTCAGTGACCCGGCACAGCTGAAGGCTGTGCTTCTATCTGAGTTGGAAATGAAGGAAGTGCTTCTAGCAGTTTATTCTGCAGACCCTGCATTAACCTTTCTCAGGACCATATCCAAACTATTGCATCTTCCTAAATTGTTGTAAAATATTCTGTCATCTACAATAAATCTTTGATTGGGTTATCAATAAAGAGAAACAGCTATCTACTTGGATTGAAGAGATAAACTCTCTGTAATATTTGCTTCAGAGAATGAATAAAAGAAAATACAGCTTTCAGTGGATATGCTTGTGTCTGTCTTATGCATCAGCAGGCTAGATCATAGTGGAACTTTAATGAGGTATTTGTGCAGAGCAGCTGAAGTTGTCTAATTGCAGACTTTTCTAGGAGCATCTTCCCAGTGGGACCTGGCCTATTTTCAGAGACGTGTGGCTGGAAAGAAAAGATTAGTTTACATGTCTCTGTTACTGAAAGGTAACATGACTGGAGCCAGTAGACAGTGCTCCTTTGTACTTGCTAAGAAAATTCTCTCCAATCAGACATTAAGCTCAAGTTAATGCTTTAATTGTCAAACATTCAGAAGCTGTTTGATTGAAGTTCAGCAATAAGAAGAGATGCAGCTGACAGAAGTTTGACGGCTTATTGAAATTTAGGAAAAAGAATACTTCTGTTATTCTCAGGCAGGAAAACCAATAACTTTTATCTGAGCAGATTATGCCATTCCATATCTTCATAAATGAAGAGGACAGGGTGAAGACGTCATGGAGATGCAACTTTCTTTCCCATACACAAAATGTGACCTTTTTATAATCCACTAATTTAACTGGGAGTACTACTGTTAGACCAAATTACTGGGTAAAAAAATCACAAGAGAAGCTCCTGAAGACAGAATTGAGCATGGAGTTGCGTAGTTGGACTCTGAATTGTGTGTAGAAGAGGTGACTCTTCCTAAAAACAGTATTCAGAATGGCCAGTGGTCAAATGTCAATGAATCCTGAGCACTTCGTGTGCAATGGTTTACTTTTTCCACCAAAATGTTGGCCTTACTCTGGTAATTCCAGGAACCCCTTTTGGGAAAAAGTAGAGGTTAGGTCTTATTGCTTGGTTTGCACTAAGGTCTGTACTTTTTTATCCAAGAGGGACACCATCGCTTCTTTCCTTGTTTCCAAGGAAAGTTGCTGCAACCAGACTCCATAAAGGACTATATTCTATGCATGGCTGATCAGGCTCCTCTGGGAACGAATGAAGAAAATTACAGTGTTGCAGAGCTCTGTTGAGCAAAAGTACTGGCTTAGAATAAGGTTGGGGAAGCCTCACAGCTGTATTAACTTAAAAAAATCCATCCAGACAAATCAAGCTTGCTTCTTAGGAAGTGTGAATTTAGTGTAAAGAAGTACTGCCCAGTGGCTGGAGCCTGTCAAGCATGTAGGCTTGCTCAGCAGCTCATTGGGCATTTCTGTGTGCCCCAACCCTGAACTACGACATCTGAAGGACACAGGCTCAGCTACAGCTGTCTGGGCACACACAGAGGAAGAATTTTGGGTTTCTGTAGAGCATTAAATCCAGACAAGCTGGGCAGCAGATGAGTCAGATACTCTGGATATCATAGTTTCAGTTCTGCTTAAACCATTCTTTAAATGTTTAGGTCCTGTACAGTATTTAGCATGGGATATTGAAATATTAAGTCCATATGTTTGATGAAGCTGAATACTTTCCCCTCAATAAAGACGGTCAGAAGAAGCTGCAATATTTCTGCTGGAAAGTGTCAAGAAAATCTGCTTGCTTGCATATTTCTTAAAAACAGATTCTCCAGTTATTACAAACAAATATATGTCTAAATTAAAACCTACCACTAACAGAAATTGGAGCCAAATTACTGTTCATGGATTTCGAACATCTGACACTTTGCAATCAGTTCTGACGTTTATAATCTACAAACATGATACTGCAACTTTTGTTTTTGCCAGGAGATATGTGTTCAGATCTTCACAGGCATATATGAATTAAAGAATGAGCAGAACAACTCAGCAGAAGGACCTGGAACCATCCAGAAATTAACTATGGCAATTACCAGACACGTTCAGCTATTTTTGAAGCTCTATGGGAATATATGATAACAGCCATTTAGCCTGACACATCACTCTCTGGCTTTTCCTGCCAGTACAGCCAGCCAAAGAACAGTGGAGAGTTTATAAATATAGAAGTTAAAAATATCTCTAGCTTAAGGGTTTGATCAATGCAAGGCTGAGATTTGTGCCTAGTCTGAGGGTTGAGATGTAATACTTACGCCACACTCAAGAAATACAAGTGCTTATTTGTGTTTCACCTACTAGGGCATCCTTCTATAAATGAAATTTCAGCTTTCAGAAACTAAGGGAGCTTCCCACGTTTGGAAAACATATTCCATGTTTGCCAGCTGCATAGGCTTCTCCAAACATACCCCAGGGTCGGTCACAGGTTATAGCATGGCTCTTGAACTACAGATGGATTAATGAGAGATTAATTAAAAAAGGTGGTAACTGTATATCTAGAGGAATATATGCATACTTCATCTCATTTGGTATTAGATTTCTCTCTAAAGCAATTCATAAGAACTTTATTTTAAGTTAGGATATGGAAACCAGCAAAAGTGTATGCAAATCTACACTCCTGCAAGTCCTCCTGCCCTGTGAAATTACTCTTCCAGACTGAATCCCTGTCCACGAGGGAGTAGCATTTTCTGAAAGTTATTATCCGGTCTTTATGCAAACATTTAGCTGTGAGATATTCCCACATGTAACAAGTTACAAAATGTTCATCTATACCAACAGGATTTGAAGAAGCTGAGTTACTAGTACTCAAACTACTAGAAGCTTGCACTGCTGTTTATGGATCCTATCTTCCATATACTGCAGCATCAAGCTGTGTGTGCCAATATCTGTGGGGGAAATATGTGTTGGAGAACTTGGAGTAAAATCTTCTTTTTATCCCAGCCCTTGTCCCAGCCTTCACTGTCTTTGGCCAATCACTGGCAAAGTGAATTTGTCCCATTGAAGGCTATTCCACAGAAGTATGGCAGAAGTGTGTTTTCATTATTTCTGCAGCATTACCAACGTGCACCTTCAACAGAAAAGACTGTGAGACTTGAAAGAAATGAATAAGGAGATATCTTTCTCAGAAATACAAGATACAACATTGGAACAACATTATTATCACACACTCTAGATGTGCCAAAGTAGGTTTATATGACTACTGCATTTCGCTTTCTCTTTCTGAAGGCAACATACCCATATATAATAGGAAAGTCTGCTCAGAATACTTAGAAATCACAAGTCCTTCTGCTTAGTAAAGGATGGTATCTTCAAATCACTGCATTCTTGAAACAGTAATTTCAGAACAAACCTCTTCATAAATTTGAACTCATAAATGTTCTCAGTGGGATTGAGTAAGGTTGATTGAAAAAAAACAAATTTCAGGCTATGTCCCAATGGGCTTCAAAGTCTTCACTGCCTTTTGGTCTACTCAAGGAAGACAGCTCAGGCTGTGGGTATCTAAATCTGAGTGACTAAATACAGGTATCATGGTGTCTATGTTTCTACTGTAATCAATATTGACTCCAGCTTGTGAGTCCAGCTAGGTACTGGGCTCACCACAAGATATATTTGTCTCAGCAAGATCATTGCAACTTCAAAATATCCCAGTTCTGCTCTCCCTTTTGCTTGTTTCAGGTCAAAGCAACTTATTTAACTCTGCAGAATTTACTTTTAGTGTTGCCATTTTGAATTACCAGTGCACCAGTTAAACCACTTTACACTGAAAACCTTATTATAATCTTATAATTACAACTATTAACAATCTACAAATTCTCCTAAGTATCATTCATCCAAAACCATGTGGACAGGTGTAATGGTAAAAAGATGGAATTCCTAGTATTTGAGTAGATTGCACAGCAATGGTAATAAATCCTAAGCACCAATTACTTCAAAAAATCCCCACCACACTGAACAGAAAATTATGTTAATGATAATGAAATCAGAAAACTTGGCGTCAACTACAATGTTTCAATCAGATTGCAGAACCATATAGCATTAAATCATCAGCATATTTTTTCTGATCCACTGAATAAAAGCTGATATCTGACTAATTATTAAATTGACAGACATGTTTTCATAAACAGAAGAATATCTTTGCAAAGGCCAGTAGCTCATGTGGAAAGAATAGTAATACTCCTTGTAGCCAGAAGCTGTTTAGATAAAGAAAGAAATTCCCTATGTACTGGCTTTCAACATTCCTCTGAGGAGACCTAGAAACATCCATCTCTTCTTGACAAGTGATAGTAGGCTGTAAAAAGAAAAATAATCAGTAAGCACATTTTCATTGACAGAAAGTAGGAAAACACTCTCTGCTATTGATAGAGAACCACTTCTAACACAGCCTTCATTTGAAAAGGCTCATTCTGCAGCAGGACTTTCCACTGTGAGTTGCAGTGGTTGCAATGTCCCAGGCATTTGTTTTCAGCTCATATGAGGTACTAAGTGATCTCAGACATAACCAGGAACGGCATATGCACTAGTTTAATATGAAATATTTTAATTGTTCCCAGAAGTGGAGAAGGAAAACAATGTCACAGACTTATGGAATACAGTCTTTACATTGAACAGGAGGACATTTATACTCAGATAATATAAGAGCTGTTCGGCAGATTACCAAATCAGGAAGAGCAGTTGGGCTCACATCTCCTACTACATTGCCACGTCCTGTCTACATTCACATCCAGCTCTCCCTGTAGCCAGTACATCCTCTAGCACTCATTACATCTTGTAACATGTTTGTCACTTGTCTGTTCACTCCGTCAATCCCAGCAGGAGAAATATTTGCAGTAGAATGTCTTCTGTAATAATCCAGCTGGTGTTTAGATTTAGCAGACCACTTTTTCTCTTTGCTGCAGAGTTCAGTTGTGTGCGGGTGGAATTCATCTCACCCAAATATAGTCCACAGAAAGAAACAAGCACTGTGGGGTAAGATTTGTCTGCACTATTTTAGGCATTGACCTCGGGATGAGAAGATTTCTGCCATCAAGGACCTATTTCTCTTTACTGACAGTATAGTGAGCCTGTGATGACTCACTCAGATGTAGGAGTCTGCATCTGGTCTGATGAATCCTGCCTGGAGTCTCTTGAAGATATGGGCAAGACCTTGAACTGGAAGCAAAACTCTTACAAAAAGCAAACGTAAAAAACAAATGTGTATAGCAGGCTACACTGCTGAGGAGACAAACTACGGCAGTACTGAGGCACGCACTTACCTATGATTGGTGGGTTCTAAACCACCCCTGATACAGAATGTTCTGTGATTCAGAAATACCTGAACTTGTTCCTGCTACATTTAATTTAGTTCTAGTGTGCATCTCTGCACAAGTTGGTGTGACACATTGCTAAGTGGAAAGCTTGATGCTTCAGTGGCTAACAAGGACTTGTTCAAATTTGATAGCTTCTAACAAAGATGAAATTCATTAATTTAAAAGGCAACAGCTATTCCTAAACTACAGCTTATGTAGCAAAGAGGTAGATGGGAGAGTACATAATTGAACCTCAGCAACACAGCAGACAGACACTTTACCTGACTGGTAAATTTGTCTGACTGGGACATCTTTCAGCATCTCATTTGGAATGACCTATATCAGTGTTTCCATAGAAATCTTTTTTCGAATACTGGAGAACAAACAACTGCACATTTCAAACTATTTATCAAAATATCTTAAAACGCATTCATTCACCTATTCCAATACAGTTGTTCGATTTTGGGGGTTCTTTTGTTTGTTTTGTGGAAGTTTTTGTTCAGTTTTACTTTTGGGTTTGTTTTGATTGGGATTTTTTGTTGGGGTTTTGGCATTTTTTTTTAATAAAAATCATTCGGATTCCATTTTATATAACTACAAAAATGTCTTTTATGTCTGCCAATTTTTCCCAAATGCTTTTATGTAGGCTGCGACATTCTCAGCACTCATCAAGGCTGTCACTAGCACCAGCAACAGGAGCTGACTATAGACAAGCCATTCAAAGGTAAGTTTCTTCCACAGATAAATAAAAAGTATCTCAACAATGCAACAATAGATTTGAGACTCAGGAGAATCTTGGCCAGGAAAAGGCTTCAGGGTTAATACTCAAATCAAAATGATCATGAAAAGCTTAGTACTTCTGAGGGGAAAAAAAAACATGAGCTGCCCATTATTTATTGAATAGGGGCCTTCAGTGGTAGCATATACAATCTGTATCTCAACTGCATGGACATGAGAAAACAAGGAACAGTTCACATAGATCAGGAATCATATTCTATAAAATCTCACTTCTGAAAACATGTGAATTTCTTAAAGAAAAATGTTAGAAATCCTTGTGAAGATACTGTGAGCATCTCCACCTTATTCCAAGGGATAAAGCTACTATGCTTCAGAAGGAGAATCTGCAATCATAAAGCTAGATTCCTCTTCCTCCAAAACTTCATTATAAGCTGAATGAAACCTGAGGCATGGCATAAGATATAAAGCTGAAATCTGAAACTGAACACAGAAATGCAATAAAAGTTAGATTAAGTAGTTAGCTGAATAGCTTAAATGTTTGCATCATTGTACTCCCACACATGGGCGCCAATTGGTGCTCTAGTACTATTAGACAAAAAAAGCAATTTTATTTCCTTTTGTTTTAATCATACCTCTTTCTTCTCTGACTGTACAATGCGAGCGGCCCTCCTCAAAATCAGTGGGTGCTGCTCCTGTTTCGTAGCTGAAGAATTGGACCTAATTTTTTAAGGGTCTTTTAAAAGGCTTCTTCAACTGCAGAAATTGGCCCACTTTCCTCATAGTGGAGATACCTGACACAGCCAGTATTTTCTTTGCCACACCTACAATAGAGTTCATAAGAATTTTTGTGCAGAGTCAACCTTAATTTCTATAATTAGATGCTTGATGAGAGGATTGCACTTCAGCTTAGTTCATGAAGCTTTAATGTTATTAGTTACTTTTTCAAATGGGACTACAGTCTCAGAAATGATGGGGATAACCTGCAACAAACTGATATGATTTGCAGAGTTTTAAGCAAAATATTGGACTTTGTTTCCATGCACATTTGCATTGAGAGTACATTGTACAAGCATGGTTGTGATTCTGCATTCAGATGTGGTTACTCAGCTATGGGTATATGTAATTGAGTTTTCTTAGACAGTAATGAAATATTAGGTTTTAGTGGTTCATACAACTTCCTTTGAATCTTGCACTAACATTTAAAATTGGAGTATCTGAGGCCTTGTAGTTGGAAAATTGTCACTTTTGACAGTGAAGAAGTGAGTAAAAGGGAAAAAACAGCTGTGCAATATAGAATACATGAGTTTTTACTCATTCAAATCCATGCAGTATTTTCTGCACATATTTCACATCTGAAGTGTCACACAGGCTACTTTAAAACCACTCACTCTGCTGACTCTGTTGTGTGTTTCCAATAGAAGTCTTCTCTGTTAGTCTTTGACATATATATGACCATTTGAAAATGACATTTTCTGTGATTTTCCTTCCCTTTATGCCATTTACTGGCAGTTGAGAGATTCTCACTTCCTTTCTGTTTTAGATAAGAAGAAAAGCCAAGAGAAGGATAAAGGAAGAAAGAAGTAAGAAGGAAAAATAAGAAAGAGGAAACAAACCAAAAATTTTTCTTTAAAAATTTTCTTCAGAATAATTATTCTCTGAATAATTATTAAGCTCTGAATGTAACTTCATTTTCATCTTTTACATGGAAAAAGCAGGATTTTATACATG
>JAOEHX010056724.1:0-15497 GCA_025448015.1 Bolborhynchus lineola
CTCAGCACCCTCACAGGGAAGAACTTCTGCCTAAGAGCTCATCTCAGTCTCCCTTCTGGCAGGTTAAAGCCATTCCCATTGTCCTGTCCTTTCATGCCCTTGTCAAAAGCCCCTCTCCAGGTTTCTTGTAGCCCCTTCAGGCACTGTAGCTACTTTAAGGTCTCCCTGGAGCCTTCTGTCCTCCAGGCTGAGTAACCCCTACTCTCTCAGTTTGTCTCCTGATCATCTTCATGGCCCAATGCTTCATGAAGAAAAAAAATGTGATTATAAGAATGTTCTGGTCTTGCTATTTTCTGGGCATGCTGTATTATGCCTTGCTTTTGCTGAGGTTGAATGGTGCCATTTTGATAGAGTGGGAAGTGGGATGGTTGGACAGTTCTCTCCTATTAGTTTTCACATACTCCATGTAACCAAGGACTGAAGCATAATCTCCTGGCACAATGTTGACTGAACTAGGGTATAGAGACAAAGAACTGTTTCAAATACTTGACATTTCAGTCTTGACCATGGTTTATATCTGATGTAATTTGGAGGTTTATTTTTATTAGAATCTGAATAGTCATTTCTGATTATCAGACTGCATTGATCAGAAATGATACTTCAAAGCTGAAGCCATGCAGATTGCCAAAGGTAACACACTGTCTTTGCTTACTCAGGTTTTCAGTGCTGAATTTATTTGAAGTTGAGCTGAACCACGGAATATTTGTTTAGTTTGCAACTGCTGTCCACCCATCTGCTTTAGGTTTTGCTTGATTTCAAGAAAGGTTGGATGGTTTTGGCTTTTTGTTTTTATTAAGGACATTGGGTACATCAATCCTCTGAAAAACCAAAATGCCCTCAAGATTAATTACAGATATGGGTCAGCTATTTGCTGCATTCTACCCATATGAAGCATGTGTTTGGGTTGGCAAGTCACCCAGAAGCAAGGGAAAGACTTGGTAGATGAGAAGCAGTACCCTTTTACTTCATTTTTCTTCGAGTTTATGGTGAATCCAAGCTCTATATTTTATCCAGGAGTCAACTGCTTTGGAAGTTGTGTTCTGCAAAACAATTCTCACAGGAATGGTTTCACAGAGTCATGGGAAAATTGAGGTTGGAAAATGAAATTGCAATCCCTGTACAAAGCAGCACCATCTGCTTGTGTGTCTTCATCATAGCCACACATGAGATAGCTGGAGGAAGAAAACATATGCACCCATCCTCAGCTCTGTCTTTTCCAGGCTGAAAAAATGCCATTCTCACTCTGTCCTGTCCTCCAGCTGCCTTGGCTACAGAATATTCCTGTCTTTCCTAACTGCAGTACTTCAGAGGTAGCCTTCCTATGGGAATACAGGGTAATAATCATTTCTCTGACCTGCTAAGTTGTTGCGAGTTCAGTGCCGTATGTGGTTGAGTGTCTTTGATGGCTCAAACCCAATTCCTGTCCACCTTGACCCCACCTCCTGCTCTGCAAAGATGCTTCCTATTTAGATAATCTGCAGCATGCATGTGGATTATTGCTTCAGGTACAGGAGTTGGCACTGACTTTGTTGAATTTCATGAGGTTCCCATTAGTTGACTTCACTTGCCAGTCAAGAGGTAACTGAGCAGAGCCTTTCCCTCTGGCATATCAGCCATTCCCACCGATTTGGTATCTCACATGAAAATGTTGAAGGTGAACTCCATCCCATTGGCAATGCTGATGTTGCTAAACACATCGACTCTAGTATCAAACTGTGAGGAGCTCCATTGATGATCAGTTGAGTGTCAAGACCCTGACCACTACTCTCTGAGCCTGGCAGCCCACCCGTTGGTTCCATACGTCTCCATGTGTACCCTGAAAGGTTGGCTTGGGTTAGAGGACAGTACAGCCAAGGTCCAGAGAGAGAAAATGGGAAGGTAGTGAATTCACAACTAGAGGACAAGCACCATTTGCTAATGGCTTTCAATGGGAGGTGGTGAGCTCACAGTGTTTTCTCTTGGGGAAATCTCCTTCAGTAGCATATTTTGGTGCTCCTGAGACTTGGAACACAAGATTGTTGTCCTAAGATCTACTTAGCAAATGAATAATGCTTCCAGCAGCCAACAGTACTGCAAATTTGATACAGCAGGGAGCCCTCTTATTAGGTAGAAGGGATTCAGACTACAGAGGTTAAATGCAAGTGCTGCAGTCCCAGGCCAGCATAAAGCTGCTCTTAAGAAGAGTTTGTTTGCCAAATGCTGATAGACGACTGTCTTTTCCTCAACAACTAAACTCTTGTTTAGCTTTATTTCAAATGTTTACTTTTCTGCTGGGATTTCAATAAAAGACCCTTGTCCTGCAGCAGCAGCAGCAAGTCATTCAGCACAAGAATGGGGTCTTTAAAACTGTCCTTGTTTTGCACTTGTAAAGTTCTTTGGGAGAGAGAGAGCGCGCGACCCATCCTGTGTTTTGCTTTTGGAAGGAAGTTAAGCATACATTATTTAAGTTATTTGTGTTATTGTTAAATCTCTGGGACATAGGGGCTGACTGGTAGCAAGCATAAAGTAGCTGAAATGTATGATCGTATGAGTCTATTTCCTAAAAAAAAACCCAACCCTAAAACAAACCCCCAAAACAGGAAAAAAGGGGAAAACAAACAGTGAAGATTAGTCACTATGTTTTGAGCTGCTTTGGTTTCTGAGTTGTCTTTTTTTCCCCTGAGATCCTATGAGACTCTTGCATCACTTGCATCCAGTCCCCGGAAATAAGGCCGCTTACTTTGTTTCTCTAACATAACCGTTGCTCTTGAAAATTAAATTCTGCAGCTAGACCATTGGAATATCAGGTCCGCTAAGGAGGAATGCATCCAGTAATTGGAATTATTCTGCTTTCCTGACGGCTTTTCCTTCTTCTACTGCATGGTGATCATCTCCCCATCACTGAACTAACAGTGACTACAGCAGCACTGGACAGGAGCAGAAATCTGTATTTTGAATTTCTATTTAATTTCTGTTTCAAGGTTTAAATGGTGTTGAGTAGTGAAAAAAGCAAGCTTTAAGTCTAGGGCAGGAGCAGATCTCAAGGTCTGCAGATGCAGCCCCAGTACCTGTTGGGTGCACTCAGTGTTCATAGTTTCTGTGACGTTTTGACAGCTCCCACAGCATCCAGTCCAAGTGAGACACTGAATTCATCTCTTCCCTTGCCTCCTGAAGAGGGGGGAGCCACAGAAGCAAAACCTACGGGTCCTTCCCTTCTCCCCCACTGATGTTGACTAAATCATGAGAGAGGGATTAAGGAGACCAGTGAAACATTTAACCCTGGTCTCACCACAACAGCAGTAGGGTCCTGGCATGTTTACTTAACAACTGGGCATCTGCATCAAAGAGGCTGGTATATGAGAGTGGGAGCGAGGTGGAGTTTAACAAACAGCGCTTAATCCAGTTAGCTCTTGATACTGATGACGGGGGCACAACTTGGAACTAAAGAGTTTGTGCTTCAGGATTTCCTTTATAGGACTGTGAAAGTGATGTGTTCTCTCTGGACAGCAAGTGTTAAGGATCCTTTGCTGCTTTTAGGAAGGCAGCAGTGCTGCAGCACATTTGTATGGTGTTCCCACAGCCATTCCCACTCCTCCCTGGAGGTTTCTGAAACCCCTCTGCCTTTTGATAGTGGCCCAGCTCCCCAGTTCAGTGCCTCGTCTTTGTGCGGGCACCACAGAGTCCCCACTGGAAGGGAGATAATACTTCCTGAAGTGCTCATTTAGCGCAGCAGGAGACAGGCAGCCAGCAGCATCCACACGGGTTATTAAGCTGCCCTGGAAAGAAAGAGCAAACTGCAGAGTTGTATTAGTTTATGTATTATCAGCATTTGTAAGGTACCTGTTGCCTTAGTAACGAGGAACAATTTATATAGCTTTGAACAGGCAAAATCACCCTCTGGTCAGGGAAATAAAAAATTCATGGCCTCTCCTCCGGGGCCACTCCTCCTGTGCTTGGGGAGGGGAGCTTAAGAGACAGAAGAAACTGAGCTGGTTGTTATGATCATACAATCCCGGTTTCTGTTCATTCACAGCTCCTGGGAACCCTGCAGAGCTGCTAACAAGCTGTGCATATATTGAGAGTGCATAGGAATATGTTGGAGGCAGGCGGGACAGAGGGGACTCACGTAACCCAAAGCATGTGCAGTGCCTTTCAGTGCAATGGCCTTGGGGTTATCCATAGCTGTCCTTTAGGTGTCCCTCCTGCCCTCATCTCTAGAGGATCTGCCTGGCTGGGAGCATGTTAGCGGTACTTCTCCTAGCCCCATCCACCCTGGGAACTGGACTGTTTCTGTGTGAGAGGACTGACTGTATCTACTATTTGTGTGGCAATTCCATGTGCTGCATTGTCCTTATTTCTCTGAGTTTAGTATTTTATCATTAAATGCGAATAATGGTATTACTTTACCTCAAAGCTCCCATAGGTCCCAGAGTAGCAATTAATCTTCTAATGTGAGCTGAAGAGGTGAAAGCCTTAGATGCCACTAATGTGTGTAGGTCTGAGTGCTGTGCACTAGGGAGCTCAGCCCTGGCATGGTGTTCCTACTGGGGTATAGCAGGGTTGTGCCATCCCCAGAGCAGGGAGCATGGCCCCAGTATATGACCCTCTGGACTTTCAGATGCTTGACATTTGATATTTCCTTATGGAAAACTAGTCTGCTCTGTATAAATACTATAACAAGATAAACATTGCGCTCAGCATGACAACCAAGAATAATACTGCAAGGTCAACTTAAAGGCTGGGATGGGTTCAGAAGACAATGAGGACTTTGTGTCAAAATCAGGGGAGACTCATTGCACAGGTCCTGGCAGTCGCAGGAGATAAAGCAGCACTTTCTATTGCACGTGGGTCAGCTAGCATGGGCTTGTTTCTTTTATTTATTCTATATGCAGGCTAACGACAATACAGTTATTGTTCTTACGCCTATTTGCAAAGGGAAATGAACTGATGATGGGATTTTAGTGCCTTTTCATGAAGCAAATGGGTCAGGTTTCTTTATTTTTGCCACTTTGTGCAGTACATCTGGTCTCACAAGTCTGAGCTGCAGCTCAAGATCTATATAGGCAATTCAGAACCTTGTTTTATTATCTTCTAAAGGACGATAAAATAAGTCACAAAAATCTCCACAAGGGTGAAATAAGAGGTGACATCCTGATAATTGTAAACCAGGCAGCCAGAGAAGGCGAATTCAATTATTTGTGGCATTGCAGGTTTCTATACATGGTAGGCAACAGCACTAAGTTTACTTCGTTTTGGCTTGACACGTTGTCATAATTGTTAAACAGACATTGAAATCATATCATCTATTACTCTTCCACCTTCCTACCACTGTCTTTGTTGCATCAGAAGAGATTTATCTTCACCCTGTATCAGCCACTACAGTGGTTACTGCCTCTGTTACCTTGACTGTAATTTTAATTGCCTATAGATGCTGCACCAATCTTCTTTCTGACACTGAAAGATTTAACAGTGGAGTTAAGCTCCAGAATCGATGTTAACAAGTCTTTATTTGGGACTATTTTATTTAACAGACTCTCTTAGCTACTAGGGGTGATTTACAAAACTGACCTTCACTGACTGTCTGGAAAACCAGAAAATTGGCAAATACATTTCTTCAGCTAGTAATGGATCCTTCCTGATTGGGAATCATTCTGGCCTCTAAGTCATGGTCACAGCTTCACCTGCCCCAAAGCACTACTGCTTAACTTTTGACCAGATGATTTATTGCGCTCTGAAGGGCAAAACAAAAGCAAACTTCTTGTTCAAAACACTTTAAAATGTGGCAGCAGAGGTGGAAGTAGCTGATTACTCGCAGTGCAGAGCCTCTTCCGATGTCTACCCAAGCTGATAGGGTAGTTTTAAATGTCCCAAGTAATAGAAGTCTGAAGCAAATGCTGTAAAAGATATGGTATGGAACAGTTAGGCTTTGATGGAGACACGGCTGGCTAACCTAACAGGCATTCCTTGGCTTTAACAGCCCTGCAACAGAGTGCAGTGATTTAAGTTCAATATGAAAGTTTCTGCTTAGAAAAGTAAAAGGGGAGGGAAATTGCATTAACATTCTGTTTCAGCAGACAGTGTGCCATTGGGATTGTACTCCCAGTAAAAATGCCTTAGACACAATTTGTCTGTTCCTACCCATCATATTTCTTTCCATGCCAGTGGCTGGATTTTGATACACAAAATCCAGGCTTTCTGGCTGCAGTGGCATTTGGGAATCGTGCAGCTGTTAGAGAAATTCACTTGCTCCTGATCAGAAAAGTCCTGATCAGATGAGCATTCTACTGATGATGGGTTTGGACAGTAGTTCTGAAGTGACTCCCCTCTGCTTTCTTCGACCCTCTGATTTGACTGCTGTAGATGCTGTATGTACTTCACAGAAAATGGTATAATAAAGGGTTATTGAGCAATACAAGTGTGTTAAGAAGTGCTATCCACAAATGTATAAAATATTCCAGACTATTATAAGATCCTATTACAAAAAAATTGAAGGATTTTTCATCAGTTGATTAGCCAGTTATGAAACTGTGCCTCTTATTAAGCTTTCATATGACGCATTAAATGTGCAGTTGAAAATGAAAGGCAACTAGGCCATTTATTGCAAAACCAAATGATTGATACGATAAAAAGGGGGTTGTGCTTTTGTGTGGGGGTACTGCCAAGAGGAATAGGAAGAGCAGTCCCAAAAATGGGAATGCCACAATGTGCTTTTACTCCAAAGCAGAATCCTGAATCTGCCCTGTTAGAAAAATCTATCGCGGGGACTTGAGTGAAGTATTATCTAACCATCTGAGACACAGCCCTATAATTCATGGGTCATTGACACAGTAGAGAAGATCAGTTCTGGCTATTGTAGCAGCAGAGGGACTCTTAATCCATGGATTATTAACGTGGAAAATTGAAGGGGCTGTTACAGGCTTGTGGTTTATTAGACTATTGTGGATTTAGGGAGCTTTAATTTGAAGATTATGGACACAATGGAGTGCAACAGATCCCTTGACAATGTCAGTGGCAAGGCTTTTGTACAGGGGAAAGCTTCTGCCTGAATTCTGGTCTTCCCCATCCCACAGGATACTGCTTAGGGAAACACTTATGGGGCTGTAATCACCTTTGAAACTTATTTGATCAAAGCAACACAGAAACTTACTTCTCTGAAGAGAATGTTCCCTGAGCTATCCAGTCTGGAAATTATTTTGTTCTAGCAAGGCTTTTCTTGCTAGCACTTGATTTGCACTCAGCATTGCTGTTTTGTCTTGCCAAAATCTGATGTTATACATCATTAGGTCCATGGGATGTTTTGCAGTACTAGTGAGCTGACTGTATGTCACATATTAGAGAAGACTAAGAAGTAAAACCTTGATCTGTCACTAGCAATAGCTTTAAGAAATACCATCCTCCCCCTGATCACTGAGCAAGCTTATCTGTGCTACCCATTCACCTTGAAGGACTAAGAGAGATTTGAGGAATTTGTGGGTATGGAGAGGCACAATGAAGACTGAACACAACCACAGCTCAAAAGACAACCAGCCTATTCCAGAAGCCAATCTGGAACAGTTTCTCCATTGCCCAAGCATCTTTTACATTGCATATTCTCCTTTTATCCTATTCTGTTCTAGAAACAAGGAAGGGAACCAGAAAGGTTTGGGCTTAAAATGTGGTGAGGGAGACTTACAGTTGGCATTGGGATCAGCTTTGTGACTGCAATGGTATTTGAGAATGGAAAGGCTTTGCCTCTGGCGAGCATGCCCATCTGTCACTGAGGTGTCTGAGCAGGTAAACCATCTGGTGAGAAGGTCTCAGCAGTGACATGCTCCACTGCAGAGCAAAGGCATGAACTGGACAAATTTCCCACTCGATTCTCTGGTTTATGTTTGCAGTAAAAGAGGGAGCTATGAACAGAGCTAACGAAGCAGCTGGTTGGATCAAGGGTCTTGATGTGTTTTCTGTGCACATGCTTGTCTCAGGGTCTCTGTGCTGGCACAGGTCGGATTTGCAGCTCCTGCATGAATGTCTGTGGCTGTGGGTGAATGGAGGGAACAGGGAAGAAAGCTGACATGCCATCTGTCCATGGCATTGCTTGTTTTATTGCACTGTTGTCCAGAAAAAGTACGGTTGGGTCATGGTGCTCCTTGACACTGGAAGCTGAGGAAGTCAAAGAGTGAATGGGATCAAAAGGAACTATACAAATCCATGGGTAACGGCTAATAAATGGCTTTTGAATGAAGGGTCAGACACAATGTTCGATGGAGATTTCTAAAAATAAATAAGACAACAGGAGGAACAGCCATGCTTGTCCTCTGGTCTAGGCTATCTCCCTAAACTGGGTACTGCCTACTCTTTCTACTTGATTTCAGTTTAGAGCCAGGCAGAATCTTACAGGCTTTCCCAGGGAAAGGACTAAAGGAAGAAGGCATCTATAGGATATGTGACTTGGGGAAGGGGAAGTGAGAAGGAAGTGGGGAGGTCTCTTTGGCAGAGAGAGGAGCAGAGAGGTGAAGTGAATGCTGCCATTTATTTGTCCAGTATCAATGGAGTAGTGTCACAGGCACTGTGATGGCATTCACAGCATGAGGACAGGCTGAAGTCAGCAAAGCTGTGTTTCTTCTGTTTGTCTCTGCTTTGCAAGAAGGGAGGAGAAAGCATGTGCAGGTCTTCAGAACTGACTCAAGAGTTTCTAGAAGTAACCTTGGGCACTAGGACAGTCTACATCCTCTAACGCTCCAGTGTGTACCAAAAGCTTGGTTTATGTACAAAGTCCCAGTAGTTGTGCAGAGCTTTGATTAAATCGTTGTAAAATTGAGGTACTTCACTAGCTTGAGCAATTATTTTAATTAAGAAAATATGTATTTACTTGAAATAAACTCCCGTTTCTCAACTATACTTATGTTACACAGATAGCTTGGTTTATATTTAAATAGAAAATGTTTAATATTCAGCCTGGGAATAGTTGTTTAGCACAAATAACTATTTCTTCAATATTAATTCCCACTTCAAGTATTTACATTTGCTTGCTTTCCCTCTCTTGTCCTCTTCCATACCCTCCCCCCACCAAAATGTACTTAGATTTCCCAGGGAATATAAGTGGTTTAGAGTAATGCAAAACAAATGATAGATTGAGTGTATTTGCAATGGCCTTTGAAAAGTGTCCCAGTGTCCAAAGACTGCTCAGTTTTATTTCTCTAAGTGTTCTGTGCTTACTGCTGCAACATGTCATCTACACAGCCAGGAAGTTGTACAAGATATACAAGATTCAAGCCAACAGGATAAAATCCAAGTGATCTTTTAGCCAGCTTTTGAAATGCATATTATTTTGTGACCCGGAACTCCAGAAATTAATATTAGCTGAGTGGTCAAACACAGATGGTCCATATGAACTTTTCTGTGTAACTCCGAATTTGACATGTGAAATGTTCTATATAATTTTAAAATATACCAGGGTTTTGAGCACTGTGCTATTTAAGGAAGCACATACTGTTGCAAAAAACAAGGACCTTCTGAGAAGTGATTGTATTTCGCTAGATTTAAGCAGCTTTCAAAATTCATGTAGTACAGTTGTTAGTATTCCAGGCTAACCTACGGGTGTATGAGCAGTAACATATTCTGAAAACACAGATTGCATAATATGCTCAGTTTGGAGTTCACAGAGTCTTAGAATGGTTTGGGTTGGAAGGGACCTTGAAGATTATCTGCTTCCAACCTCCTGCCATGGGCAGGGACACTTTCCACTAGACCAGGTGTCTAGTAGATGTCCTACAAACTTGAAGATATTGATGCTTGGGTTTGTGAAGATAGGACTTGACTACAAACGATTCTGCAAACTTGGGTCTGTAGTCAGGCATCAAGGTGTTCAACACGAATCTAGCAATGTGGGCTGGGGATCCTGCTGGTAACGGTGCAGAATCAATACCAGAAAGTCAACTCGTGTGTGCAGACCTCTCCAAAGGGAGAGTCCCACTTCCCTAAGCACACCTGTCTGCCTCTTGAGCCAAAGATGCCTGATTTTGGTAAGTGCTGTACATGCCACTCCATGAAATGAGAATGCACCTTTTAATAGTGATGCACTGGACACATGCAAGGACTCTGAAGCCCTAAACTCTAAAGTAGAGGTAATCTTCAGCAGATATCACCCACAAGTATGCAAGAAAATGTTTGTCTTTATATCAGCAGTAGCTTTTAGGTTAGAAAATAGCCAAAAGTCACAACTTCATTTTTTCCTGAGCATGGCTCTGAATGAAAAGAAATTGAATAACTTCTGTTTGATACTTGCACTCTCTCAAGATATTCTATCAATTGCTTATTCTCCTAGTTCTGATTAATAAAGTGGCTGATTTTCGGTAAACAGCTGGAGTGAAAGGGGTGTGGGAGGTAAACACAATAAAACCAAGGGAGGTGAGAGGCTCTCCTGGTCAGTGTATGAAGGAAGGAAACACTGAGTTCCTGGAGCTCTGGGCATCACTCTCCCTGTGAGAGGATTGTGAAATGTCTTGATCATTTGGCTTCTAATGTTCAGAGTAGAATTGTATCCCAGTTGTGAGTTTTTTGCCAGCAAAGATTTCCTACTATTGAGACTGACGTCTAGAAAGTGCAATGGTCCTTTTTGATACTCACTTTCAGAGAGGGTACCTGGAGCTGTTTGTTGCACAAAGTCTGCACTGTACATGGTGAATAGGTGCTCCCCTTGCCATTGCTGTGTAGAACACTGAAACTTCTCCCCAGGTGGAATAGCGCTGTCCAGACAACTTCTACTCATGCTACTGCTTTCTTCAGTCTCATAGCTTTCCTGTACAGCAAGGTCAGATAGAGAGCCATCAGGAGGCTGCTGACACTAATTCAGAGCAAGCCTAGCCATTTCTCCTCAGCTTTGCCAACACAGCCATCACTGCTATGGAGAGCCAAGGTGGAATTTCTTTCTTCACTTGATCAAAGCAACCCTATTACATCCTTTTGGAGCTTTACGTATTAGCATCACATAACATCTCTTTTCACTTAACTACTCCATCTATTTATTATGCATCCAAATGGAATCTGGCAGCGCTTTCTGTATTCAAGGTTTTTTTGATCAGTAGTTGTATCTGTTGTTGGTCCAGAAAATGTCAGCTTTCATCTGTCCTCACCCTCGCACGGAGCTTTTCCTTTTAAACCAAAATTGTTGTTTAAGTATTTAAACGTGTATTTGTTTAAGTAGCAAACTGGTGCGTCCTCTACTCATGTCAAATTTCACTAGGCTGCATTTCTCTGGCTTTACTTGTCTCATGGCTCAGCAGATAACATATTAATGGCCTGCAGAAAACCCAGCAGGATGTATCCTGGAGAGAAAATGGACTATGACTGGATTTCCTGATGGTCCTTCATTTGGATATTACTCAGGAAGATGTTAGAACTCTCATGGAACAAATAGAGCTGCTTCTTTGCATGTACTACATCTACAAGAAAAGATCATCCATGGTCACTCCTCTTATATCAAAAGTTGCTGGCATTTCCTACAGGAACGTTAAATTCTGTGGTTTTAGTCCGATAAATGGCTGTCATTTAATGCTCCAACCAGTCCTTCTCGTAATTACAATCAGCAGGGTTCCCATGCTGTGCATCAGTGATGGTTCATGAACTTGCTTCAGTAACTTCCCACGAGCCATCAGCAGAGTTGACACAGCTGAAGTAGACAAGTCAAAGTACAATTATGTAGTTTTGCTGGGGTTTTTTTAAACCTAGTTTCCTAAAGTGAAAATTTCCACTGTAAGTCAGACTCTGTGCCTGAATACACTGCTAAGTTTCATCCAAATTTGACAGACAGATATGTCAGCAATAGCAAGATAAGCAACTGAAGAAAAGAGAGATTAAATTCATGCCCCCCAATCAGGATCAGAAGTTGCCTTGTAATCTGAAGTGAATCTCCAGATCCCACAGACTACTCATAGGAAAAGTATTCCTGCTAAAGGAGATGTTCTGATTTGATTTTGTGTGTTACTACCCAGAGACTGGCCCAACCCTGAGCCAGGGAGCCAAAGGAAACAAGGCTTTGCAGGTTCTGTTGCTCACAGATTGGCTTCTTGTTAAACATATTCTTAACTTCACCATCACAGATGCGCGTGAGCCTTTGGTTTTTGGTTTTAAATCTGCAAAGATGGTTTTTCCATTAAATACTGTGCAACTGATCTGGGAGGTACATTTCCAGTACTTTCTTTACTAATAATTCTTGAGGACAGAAGGGAAATGGGACCTGAGGACAGAAGGGAAATGGAACCTGAGGGCAGGGGGCACAGAAAGCTTTATTGCATTACAGAGGATGGCAACCTGAGAACATCACTGGTGTGGGACAGAAGCTTATATAAGGTTAGAATGCAAACATGTCAGATTCATATAGCATGGTGCGATGTCTCCGTGACCCCAGAACTCTGCCTGGGACATTGTTATTTGGACTATAACAGTCCTCTGAGTGTTGAAAAAACATTAGGCCTGTTGCATGGCAGGGAGCACACAGGGGCTAGTTTTCAGCTCTATGGATTTAGTACACCCTCAGAAGTGACAGAGGAAAGGTGTTGGAGCTGAACCCCACTTTTCAGGCATGAAGCTCTCCTCCAAGTCTGCATGAGCATTTGTTGCGAAGTATAAAAGAAGGAAAACAATGTTATAGGAAGCAACGATGCCATATAGGCTCTAGGTAGGACTGCCTAGCATGAGGACAGTGGTTCTGATGATAAATATTTCATAGGTCAGTCATGTCTGGTAAAGGTGAGCAGCAGTGCATGAAACTTTCATATTCCTTCATCTATCTCCTTTTTGCAGCAGTCTTGTTTGCTGGAGGGCCTCACTCTCCCGATACTTGCTAATGAGGGAAGAAATCACTGGTTTTGACATTTTTTAAAATAGGAGGAGCTGAGGCAGAGAAAGCTACATCTGTTGAAGTAAATTAGGACAGAAAGAGGCACACGATCAAGTCTCAAAATTCCCCCCAGATGTCCAGCTCCCTTGGCACCATGCATTAAAGAAATTCCTCTAAGTTTTGTATCTGCATCTTTGCAAACCTAAATCCCTCTGAATGTCTGGCACTAAATCATCCACCCATGGTTACAGAATGAATGCAGAGTATCATAGGGAACTGGTCCTTCCTCAGTAACAAAAATGGTGTTTAACTGCTGCCCTTTCCATCTCGTGTGCTGCATTCTAGAGAGTTTGCCAGCTTCAATTGGGCACGTTTCAGCTGCCAAATTCTTTGTTGAGGGAAGCTCCCAAACTGCTTTGCAACAGGAAAAAGCATATATACAAGTATGTATCAGTGTATGTGTGTATATATATTTAAAAACATACACAGTGTGTGTATGCATATGTTTGTATACAATATAGATTTACAGTATCAAGCAAAGAAGAAATGAGAGAGCTTCCAAGACTCTCAGCTCTCTTTTCGAGGAGAATTGTGCCTGTTGCTAGTGGCTTATTTGAAGTGCAAGTGCTAGGTTGCACATTGTCATCTTTATGTGCTAAAACATAAAGATAGCAAATGAACTCCAGTAAATTCTGAGTAGCTTTTTCCCTTGTTAACTTGTTTAATCTTTCCAGTAAACTCCTTCCCACCAGAAGCTCAGCTGGGACTGCTTGTTTAAATTGATTTTGCTTAAAAAACAGGAACTGAGCCTTAAACCCATTAGTAATAAACAGTTTATTTTTTACCATGAGGCATCCAATGGAATTCATACAGTATTGTCCATTTAATTAAAGACACTCACCTTCCCAGCTGTTTCTCTAATCAGCTTAATCTAAAGCCAATAAATTCAATGGGTGCTTTGCCAGTAATGTCAGGGACCTTGGTGCAAGCACAAACACTTTCAGGTTCCTTCCCTTGTCACCCCGGGTGTTACCAGGTCCTGATTTGTCCTGAGATATGCTTGAACTTCTGAGGTCTCTGCTTCATCACCAGCAGGTTGTCCAAGGTGGATGCTGCCGTGCCTGGCCCACCTCTTGTCTTTATCTTTTTTCTTATTCCCCTTGAACTCAGAAGTGGACCTGTAAGATACTGAAGTAACTTAGGCACAGCTCTCCTAGGGAGCACGTCTGAGCAAGTGTCTGGCTACGTCAACAGCAATGACCCTTCAAGCTAACCCATGTACAAGATCATTTCCTATGAAAAGGAGTGGGATGTTTCAAGCAGCTGGCTGGAGAAAGGAGTTTGTCTGTGACTATTATCCAGAGGAAAAAAAATAGATATCTCATTTTTAGTCCTTTCCACAGCTGGCTCTCTGAGTCTTCTTAGTTCAGGAGTAACCAAATGAGTTCATGGAAAACAATTCTACTGAGGGCTATGAAATACAAACACAAAGATACCACCCTGACTCCAGAAATCACTCCTGATGTTTGTTAGAGAGGTTTCAGGGAAAAACATGAGATGAAAAACAGAAGATAAAAGTAGCTGAAAATGTCTGGGTTGATAAAATACACGCCACTTTCAGTGACCTGCAAAAGAGGGGAAAGTGGGTTGACTTTTGTTTATAGAGATGCGCCAAAGACGTGTGTTTTAATTCTCTGCATCTTGCCTTTAATTCACTTCTATTCCCCGTCATCATATGCTCCAGTGGCATCTGCGACATGATTCAAATGGGGGTAAGAGAGAGTATGTGATTTCTGCAGGTAGCAGAAACCAAGACATGTCAATGATTACAGATAGTTAGGAATTACTCTGAAAAAATACAGAATGTGATAGCCATCTCTCCGTGATCTGCTCTGATTTTTTCAGTACTCAGAAAGCTGCCCTGATGCTCACTGTTTTAGTGTGTAGGGCAGACAGAAAAGGGATGAAAATGCTTCTGTAATGTGTTTTCAAACACCTGAGCCACCTCTGCTGACCAAGTAGCTGCATTTCTGTGACCACATCTGCGTGGTGACATCAGCACTGGTTTACCATTAGATAACACTTCTCTGAAAGGGAAATTTAATCTATTGGATTACTTTTTCAAGTAATTGGGGAGGGAATACAAACAGGGAAGCTTTGCAAGGCACAGTTTGGTTTTACTTATGACATCCTCTAAAACAAAGATTAACCATCTGCACTGACAAGTCCTTGTAGAGCTAAGATTCAAAACTGAAAGTAACAACCAAGCAGAAGTGTGCCAATAGTAGAAGTGACTCAAGAACTGTGTCACAAGCTGCAGGCTACGAGAAATCTGCTTTGTTACAAGAATCCATGACAGCTTGAGTGCTGTTTTGGGTTAGTTTCTCCTTTTTTGAATTTTCAATGTTACTAGCTTTTGCAGTTGAGTGGTTGGTTGGTTTGATTATTCCTATGAACCCTATAAAAGAAAACTTCTTTAGTTTGGAAAAAGCTGAAAGATGAAGGCAGCCCCTCTGTCCTCAAAGGTAGATTACCTCCAAAGCACTTGACCTGGTTTGGGATTGTTCCCCTCAACAGCCCCGCCCAGGAGCTGTTTCCATAAGGCAGTCACTAACAGAAGGTTCATACGGGAGGTGCTCCAGTCCCATGATCATCCTCGTGGCCCTCCTCTGGACTTGTTCCAACAGTTGCATGTCCT
>JAOEHX010056727.1:4863-16154 GCA_025448015.1 Bolborhynchus lineola
CAACCTGTGGGAGTTGCATTCTTTTGATTCTCCATGTAGCAAACTGCGTGGCTGATTTACGGCCTAAACCATGACACAATTGCTAGTGCTTAAAGAGATAAGTGTGGGAGTGCACATCTACAGAAGGGGCAAGGCAGAAATACTTCTTTTGGGGTATCAGCAATCTTAGATTGACTTAGATTGACTTAGATCGATGCCTTATGATGATTCTTCCTTATCCACTGGATAGGATAATGTGTACATAAATATGTTTTTGAATTTCTAGATAGGTTTTTTTCCTCTGGTAACACTTGGTTGACGAAGTATGGGGTAAGGATTCTGAGTGGAATTTTCAGTGATCAGACTCACCCAAAACCATAGCTCTTAATGATGGTTTGAGGTTGGGTTTATTTGACTGTGAAATGGTAGAAAAATAAAGTCTTGTCCTTGCAATTCATCTTTTCTTGTGGAAGTCTGATACTGTGGAAGGTGAGTTTAGTTTAAAATTGAGCACAAATTCTATATTAGATCTGTGCTATTAGTCTCATAATTGGTATGTTTGTTGTAGCTTAAACCATTTCTTTGTAAGATTTGAAAGCCTGCTAATTTGAAAAGCCATTGAAGAGACGCATACAGCATATCTACTGTAGGTATTGTAAAGAGGAGGAGGGAAGTAAAATATATGTTGGAATAAAACTAGCAATAAGGTTTTTGCTTAAATCTAAAGGATTATATTTTAAATGTCTCTTACATAATAACAGGGTTTATGGGATATCAAGAGAAATTACTTAATTAGCGCATTAGTGTTCACAAATGGTATGGGGTCAAATATATCATGTGTTGTAATTGAGAATTTAATAATTTATATAATAAACATCAACATGAATATGAATCTTAGCATCAGTTCTTGCTTGTTTGACCCTGAGTGACAGGCTCTTCTTCTCTGTCCCTGTCGTTTTGCCCAGAAGGTTGCACTTACTTAGGGCTAACTGACAAGTTGTGGCATATCTCTTCCTGAGGCCCTTTCCAGGAAGGCACATAGTGTTCTCACTATGCTCGATGTGCCGTCCCTGACAAATCACATGCCCTGGAAACACTGGATGAGAGAAGGCTGAACTGAACATGTAAAAGATTCAGCAGGAAGACTACTTGCAAAGAATTTAAATGCATCTGGGGGGGGAAAAGTGTTTCTCTGAGTTGGATGTAAGCAGTCTTGAAAGGAAAAATACTACTTAGCTGGGTCTTCTTTCATTCTGCAACAGAATTGATGCAGAGGATCCAACCACAGTGGGTTTACAGTAACTTTGGATATGTATGTATCAGACAAAATTACAGGTAGTCGAACATATGCCTGAAGCCTAACAGACTATGATTCTATAACCTTTAAACATAGGAAATTGATAACTTTTTAGAAGGATCCCAAATTCAAGAGGGTAATATAATTCCAGTACGGTATCCTGGACACGAAGGTAGTATGCAGCAGATTTTAAAAGACTATTTGTAGGTTGCTTGGGAAAAAAATATTCTCACTTCTCATCTGTTTTGCTCTGCCACTTTCTTTATAACCCTGAGTTTCAAGGTTATAATGAACGCTTAATCTCTTAAACTACATTAGGTAGATTATCACTGTTCTCTTCTTGATCAACATGCCAGTCTAATATGGAAAACCACTAACAGGATGCAGTGCACCTGCTCGCTCTTAAGTGCTTAATTGGCTGAAGTTTGGAAGTTGCCAAAAACTCTGAAAAATAATTTGATGAAATTCTTACATGTTTTTTTCTCCTCCTACTGTCCTGAAATAAGGTTCTTAATCCATAGAAAACTATGAATTTGATCAGAAATACAGTACGAAAGAAGAGAAATACAGTACGAAAGAATTATGATTTCATAATTGAAGTTATTAATTAAAATTATGAAATTGGATTGCAGGGTAGTGGGGTGAGGGAAAGGAGCTTAATTTTCGTTCTTTTTCTTTGTGTATGTGCCAGTGCTCTTGTTAGTAACCGGCTTCCTTTGGTTCCCATTACATAGTTACCCATGGGCATCTGCTGTAGAGGTTGGGAGTGAAATTGAGGATAAAAATGCATTAATGAAACTGTCAACTTTGAATTCCTGGAACTTGTTTCGAAGTCTTTAAAAAGAATATTGGGTTGACACTGTTTCTAATCTATGGTCAGAATACAATACTATTTAAATTATGTAAAGGGATAGAAGGCGACAAACCAGTCTAGAATTTGGACAGTGCTCAAATTCTGAATTTCTTGATGGCCCCTGCTTGGTTTTGCACATTTCCTAGCTGGTCCTGCTTGCTTGTACCTGGATTCTCCAAGTTTGTGATCCCTTTTGTTTAATTAACAGTTTAGTGATTGCCTGTGATACACTGTTAATACACAGAGCAGTCTGTTATGAGTTGTTCTGGTGAGACAAGTCTCTGAAAGCAAATTTTGCTTTGCCTTACCTTCAGGCTTCCATCTCCCCATTGTACTGAAGCGTCCTCTGTCTCAAGTGCAAATTTAAGTTATTGTTTCAATTTAAATGATGTTTATATTAATATTTTTAGTGGAAAATAAATCAATTACTTCTCTTACTTTCAGATGGGCACCTTTAAGGCACATGACGGTGAATATTTTTTAGAACCTCTGATGAAAGCGGATGGAGGTGAACATGAAGATGAGCATAACAAACCGCATCTTATATACAGGCATGAAGAACTTAAATATCAGAAATCCCATAAACCTTGTGAAGTTTCAGGTATAGTCATACTTTAAATTTTAGTGTGACCTTTTTCAACTGTCAGATGTTTAAAAATTTAAAGAGTTGATTTTTATAAAAGATACTTATCTCCAATTTGTTCCATTATAAGCTATGTGAAGGCTTGGCAGCCATCTCTTCTTTTCTTATTTTTTCTGCTACTGGCTAATTCAAATGTAAGACAAAATGTGCATGTTTAAATAAAAATTAAAAATGATATTGCAAGAATTTCTCTATGGGTTTACTTTACACCTACATCCCATATAAACTTTTAGGGAGTAAATCCGCGAACTTGTTGCTTATACTCGTGAAAGTTAAAGAACTTAGTGCAAGTCTAATGGATAATACAGGACATCTGTCTTCCTTATTAGTGGGAGTATTTAATATTACCCATTAATGCAGACTTTTGTCATTACGAGTGTTTTAATAACTTATTCATATTGCACATTCATAATAATTAGTTTTACTTAAAATAAAATGGAGTAGTTTACAATGCACTTGTCACATACTATTAGGATAGATGACAAGTGTATGATTGTACTTTCATAGATTCGCAGTATATAGGTTAATCATTAAGCAGAGTAACTTAAGAATGAGAATGTATGCACTGAAAGGGAATAGAAAGACAAAAAAGCTTTGTTAATACCATGAAGCTGTAAGTAGAAAGCAGTGTGCTTTAACATGGTTTTTAGTTTTTTAACAGAAAATGTACAGTAGTTGTTTTTCACAGTTCTGCGTGCATCTTTATAGTTGGAAAATAGTGTGATGTGAGAAAGGCACCTGCAGTTACCGTCAACGTACCGTAACTAGACAAAAGAGTTGGATTAGAAAAGATTTATTAGAAATTGTAGGTACCATAGAGTCATTCTAAACACTGAGATACCATCTGCTTTGGGATATGATGATGTAGAAGCCTTTGAAGATCCTGTCTTACCCTTTACTATTGTGCTAGTGCTATTGAAAAGTGTTTTTCATTATGTTGGAAACACTTTTTAAAAAAAAAATCCTAGTGACATAAATGCCTTTTTTTTTTTTTCCCCTCTTTTTTTCTTTTTTTTTTTTTTTTCATTTGGTAGACACATACAGGCTTTGTTTATTTGGCTTCAAAGAAAACAGACCTGGGTGGAGATTCACAGTAGGAGAAAGCAGCTTATATTTGGTTCTGCTTGGTATTTAGGAACATTCTGTCTAATGAAGATTCTACACTTTTTGTGAGATTGAAATCTGTGTTTATGCATTTTGAATGTACTCACACTTCTGGAATGTTTAAGCAAGGCTGAGGGCATTAATATGGCTAGCTGGAGAAAAGGAAAATAATAAAATTTCAACCTTATTTGCTTAAAGAATATCTGTCCAGATGCTTGAAAATATAAATTGCAAAACTAATGGTGTAACTTGGGTGGCTAGTGGTTTCAAATTTTGGAAAATTCATAGAATTCTTAAAGCAGATTTTATACTCAGAAACAGTATGTTGAGAATTCTACTTTTCCGTAGATACTAAGGCCAGAAAGCAACAGTTATGATCATCTTGCATTCAGAAGATTGTAGTGAAAGGTATTTCTCTTCTTTAGCTCAATTTTAAGAAGGTGGTGATCTATTCATAGATTATCATTTCAGAACAAGGACTTAGTACTTTGTTTGAAAATCAAGTGTTGTTATTCCTGATTATTTTTTTAATGATGAATAATATGTACTGAGCCAAAGTAGAGGTCTTTCAGTTTCTTGTGTGGTTTGTTGTTTTGGTTTTCTTTGTCCTGTGTTGTGTATGAAAATTCTATTGATATGAGCAACCAAGCGAGAAAAAGGCTCCAAGCATTAAGAATATGCTCATTTTTCCCCTTTTCCATTTATTGGAGCAACTACAGAAGGCTGTAAGACACAGATTACTGTCATTCTTGGGTAACTGAAGTTGCAGAAATGTTCATGGAGGAAAACCTTCTGTTATATTTTGACCTTCTGAAGAAGGGATTTGTCTCCTTTAATGCTAGTCTTGCTTAGTTGTTCATATCCTCCCTTCAAGGAGGGAGGAACAGAATGTATCTAGCAATACTTATGATTATGAGAGTTTCTCTAGTTAAGTAAACCTTGACAGAGGATATGGAGAGGCAAAGTATTCAGTACATCTTTTTAGTTTGACATTGGACCATGATAATTACTTTTTAAATTGTAAAACTGATCTTTTCCTCACTTTGTGCTAGTTTCTTCTAGACGAACTTGCTGATGAAAAATTAGTAGGAAATGCTGGTACAAACCTTACTCAAATCAAGATAGGATATCTGCTTCATTTCCCTTATACATAATCCTCTTTCTTTAATACAGAGAAGCTCATCTAAGTTTGCCATAAGAAATTTTTTTGTAAATATGACAGCTATTACTCATCCACTTGTTGAGTTCTTTAATAAACAAAATTAACTTTACTTGTTCTGGTATTGAATTTATCTTGGCTAGTCCAGAAATTCAGTTTGTCTGTAAACTCCTACTTTAAATATAGGTGTTGTTTCTCATTTTGCCAGTACTTTGAAATCTCAGATATCTTTTGTGACCTGGTAAAGTTAATGTGCATGTGGGATTGCTTCAGCCAGTTCTCTTCAGTGCATCAGACTCAGTCAGTTGCAACACATCTAATTTGCTTAGAATAAAAGAGTTAGGAGACAGATATCCTTTGGCAGCCACTTTTAAAAGGAAACCTCCAGAAAGACAGTGGAGGTTTGTTCTGCGGGGCCTGAGGTTAGGTGCTTACGTTCTGGAGAACAGTGAGAATTTAGATATGCTTCTCTGTTAATATGGGCTATTGCTAAGATGACTGCCTGTTCAATGCATAGAATTTATGTGTCAAGCATCAGAAGCCTTTGGTGGCTGGACTGTACAGTGTAATTGGGAGTAGTACAGTACTTAGTTTGGAGGTATCTGAGGGGGTTCTATATTTCCTTTAGAGCCTGATCTTACGTAATGAATATTAACAAAGTCGTCAAGGAAGTCACTGTAGGCTTTTGATGCATACTTCCTTATGAAGTAAACTCCATATTTATGTAAATAGGGACTTGAATTCAGTTCTCAAGCCTAGTTTTTGTGATGGTTTGTTTTGGTTGGTTCTGTTGGTGTCAGAGGTTTGTGTGTAAAAGTATGAATTTTGTTTCATTCACTTGTTTCATTCATTGCACTACTTAAGCTGTAGTATATACCTCCTTCCAGCCTACCTGTTTGGACTATGTTATATAATGCTGCTATCTCTTAACTAATTTTTAACTAGAATCCAGATATGATAGAACTATGTGTACAAGATGTCTAATGTGATGTTCCCATTACAGCCTTCCTTTTTTTTTTTTTTAGATTTATTTTGTTTTTAAATTCTTGCACTGGTTTTCTTGAAAGTAAGATCATAAATAGCAATTTATATTGTCTATTTTGGGCAGCCTTTTGTGCATTTCTCTTTAAATTTAGAAATTGCATTCAACAGTAAATCTTTTCTTACTTCACAGAAAAAGAATTGAAGAGCAGCACTTTACTACATCCAACCTTCAGCAGTTTAAATGAAGAGAGCAAAGTTTTACAGAAGTCTCTCAGTTTAGAGTACGCTTTAAATAACCTATCTATAGAGGATGGTGGCAATTCACATTCCAGGAAAAAACGTTTTCTTTCCTATCCAAGATATGTAGAAGTAATGGTTACAGCTGACACCAAAATGGTTCATCACCATGGACAGAATCTACAGCACTACATACTAACATTGATGTCAATAGTAAGTAAATTTAAGCTCATAGGTATTAGCTATTTCAAATATTTCTGTTTTGTTGTTTTCTCTTCTGCAACCTCCTTGTCTTTTGGTTTGACTCAAATCTGTATTAGAAGAAAGAGATCCCATAAAAGATAAAGAAAAAAAAAGTAGGGCCCAAATTTCAAATTAGGGATCTTTTGAATTTAATGCAGTAAGTAAGTGTAGGTGAAATGGTGTGACCCATTTCCTGATTCGTTGTTGCATTAGAAGAATTCTTATGCTTCAGTGAGTTAAATGTATGAATATATTGCAGTAGGCAGAGGTTAAAAGGCATTGTGAACAAATATTTGTTTATAGTGATGCTAGCTTTTCTAGTAATTTCAAATTAGTATGGGTCAGACTTTGAGTTGGTGTCATTTAGTTGAACTCTTTCTGTCGTGAATTCTTTGTTGAGCTGAAAGACATTTCTTGTATTGATTCAGGATCTAGTAAAATAAGCTCTGTAAAATAAAAGGGTTATTGTGACGTCTGTTGAACCATTTTTTTTTAGGAAAAGGCCTGCTAAAATAGTCTGCATAATAATTATTTCTAGATTTCTATCCTTCCACCTGTTCAAGAAGCTTAATTTGTATGAAACTGCATCTAACATCGGGCAAGTTAAAACACCTACATGTAGGTATCTATAGAGATCTGTTTTAAATAAGAGAACTAGTTACTTAACCAGTTCTAGGCATCTACTTTAAGACAAACTCTCTAGTTTCCACTGGGATCAGTTAATTTGCTTTTTATAAGTGTTTATAGCCATTTAAGATGCCATAGAATATTTGACTTGGCCTCAGCTGCTGCTTCACAAAGGTGTGCAAGTCTCATATGGATCATATGTCATATCTGCCAGTTCTGTATAGATAACCTATAGCATCTGACATGACACTGGATAATGTGTAGTCAGGCAACTGAACTGAGTTCTGCTCACCACTCTATAGCTAATGGCAGTAGAGGTGCTGTCACCTAGTACACAGATGTAGGCACCTAAATTTAGAAGGCGAAATTTTCTGTAATTGCTTTATAAGAGAAGTAATGACATTTGAAGGGAGATTAGCATACTTTAATTTGATTAAGTCTTCTGATTTATTTTTTTTACTGGTAGCGGTGTGAAGATCAGAAAGGTCGTGTATTGCAAAAAAAATCTGTGTTGAAAGGTGGATTTTTTTCTTTAAGTGCAGACTCAATTTGAAATTATTCTAGAAACAACTGATGCCAAAGATGCCACTTTTTATAAAGTTAGTTTTCTAATCCAGAGCTGTACCAAGAACCAAATGTAATGGTTATATTATCATTTGAAAATGGAAGCTGTTTTTTACAAAACTTTACAAAAGATAAAAGGGAACATTTACTGTGTAATTTTCATGAGGTGCTGTTACGATTATAGCTAATGTAATTCCTGATGTTCTCTTAAGAACAAATGTTGTTCCTGCATCTGCAGATGTTGTATATTCAACCACTATTCCTTACAGGGCAATGTTTCTTTCTTTTTACTTACATAATTCGACTTCTACTAGATTAATAGAATATGCATTGTATAATTGCTTCTAAAGAGAGTCTATATATGAACTGTTTTTAAGATCTAGCATTTAAAATACACATGTGTGAGTGAAAGAATACCAGTTCTTTGCTAAAAAGCTTGTGACTTCATTCTTGTGCTTACTTATCTATGCTATGAAATAGGGTTTAAGGCAATTATTGCTGACTCTGAGGTAGCAGCATGCAATAAGATGCTACATCTATAATGTGAATTTAGTATCTTTGAATACCAAAGCAAAATAGTAAGGTGTAGCTGGCATCTTCTGGTAGCTCTTATCCCATGTGTACATCTGCTACTTCTGAAGGTAACCTTGAAACAAAAGTTAAAGACATTAGTTCTAGAAATGTTTAGTTGTTATAAATGCAGGTTTTTAATATTAAATCAGATCATAATTCTGAAAGATTTTTTTCACAGTCTCCACCCCTGAATATGTATCTCTGCTCATATAACTTCTTGAAATTATGTTGCCTTTGGAAGTCATCTTGTCTAACTCTCTACTCACATGTATATTGTTTTGTGAAATCAAATAATGCATATGAAGATAGCCTTCAGTCTCTTCTTTACTTGTCCTTCTCTTTCCCCGTAACAGGTTTGGGTTTTGGTTTGTTTGTGGGGTTTGGGTTTTTTTTTCAGTAAACTATTAGTAATATGAAGAGTAGGAAAATAAATGACTTGCAGTCTTTGTTATGTAATCTGTATTAGATTTGTTTTGTAATCTGTATTAGAAGTCATCAATATGCAGGTGGGTCACAGCCTATTAGTGTTTGAAATAGAGCCATTATTAGTCTGAGTTGATTACCATCAAGGCAAGAAGTGCAATTTAAATTTTATCCTTTCTGCCAATATACAGATAACTTTGATTATTAAATTTAACTGGTACTTGTGTCTGGTCAAGCAGCCATTAACATCCTGTTAACCCCCATATCATTGTGTTATGGGCTATTGTGTCAGGTTGCAGGCTTTTTAAATGAATCAAGTATTATACTCTTATAAGCGTTCTAAAACTTTTAAGGATATTCAGTTTTGGCTTGGATTTTAAAGAAACCTAAAAAGTTTCAGCATATAAATCCCATTAAATTTTAATGCAACTTAGACATCCAGCTCCCAGAAGAACCTTTGAAATCCTGAGCCATTTTTCTTTCTTCTTTTTTTTCTTCTTTTTTATATTGGCATCCACAGAGCAAGCAAAGTAAATTTGCTGCTATAGGATATTGTTTTATGAGTGGAAAATAAGAAATGAAATATACTGCTAAATATTTTTAGGGTTTTAAGTGTCTTGTCACTTATCCAATTCAACCTGAAAAGGCTTAACTCTCAGCATGTAAGTAATCCCACTGAACTGGAATGTACTTTCTCATTTCTTCAAAACTGTATAGATCTTGGCAAGTTGAGTATTCACAGTATTCACACTCTGTCTTGGAAATACTTACTAGTTCTGATGGAAATATGTATTTAAGAGAACAAAGAATACCTTTTTCTTAGGACTTTATCAAAACTTTTTGTATTGAAATACAGTACAGTTGCATTATTAAATATGAACTGATAAGTAAAATAAATCTGTGATTGCTTAACATACAGTGTTCTTTCTTGTTCCTCCAAGCATTGCATCAGCAAAGCAGGCAGTAGGTACCACCTTGGGTTAATAGCTGGAGGACTCTGTTTTAGGCACATTGTGTTCCAACTGTTCAAAGTGTCTGACACAAAGGCTTGATCTCAGCAACTGAAATAATTCATTAAGACACTGGAATTTACTGTAAAAGCACCCAAAACCTCATCAGGTCTGGTTCCGTGGTACATTTTAAGGTACTGTCCTCATTTTCTGAGCCAGGTACTTGATTATTGATATCTTTTCAAGAAGTGTGCTGCTTATACAGTTAGCTTGGTAGTAAAAAACTTCTTAGTCTGCCATTAGTCTGCTTGCAGCAAGAAAATGTAATCTTGCCTTTCCGAAAAGAAAACTTGACGTGCAAAACCACCTGTGGTAGGGCTGTGTCGGCCAGCTCGGATTGTGATCTTGGCTGACTGCCTAGTCATGTGAGCGCTAGAGTTGGAGCACAGGAGGGGGCAGCCATGCATTCAAAGAGAGGATTGAGACAGCATCAATTTAGATCATTTAACTTGCAGTGAAACTGTGGAATCAGAAAATGGCATTGTGTAGTGCCATTTATAACAGGGTATTAAAAGCTGGTATTTTTAATTTTCCTCAAGGCAGGGTCCTAACTTATACTGCGCATTATGTTGCTTGTTAGCCATTTTTCTGAATAGGACATTTTGCCACAATTTACAATCCCTTTTTAATGGACAGTGACAACAGGGATATCAAGAGAAACTGAACTTTATTGTGACCAAGTTGCTTCTACTCACCTGGCAGCCACAGCTGTGGTGATGACAAGATCTGACTTAATCTTTGAGAATTCCATGGAAATGAAAGCTGGGATCCTTCCATTGAAGGGTACCTAGCTTGATTTATTTTTTTTCTTCTTTTGTTGCTGTGCATTGTGAACTCTTCTGTGCTATGGATTCTGGTTTTAAGAGTCTGAAAAATCTCTGAAAACTAAGTTCCTTTTGTCTTAGCTGTTACGTCCTACTTCCCCAAAGACTAGATTTAGATCATTGTAAATAGATCATCTTTTATCATTCCCTGCAATGGTCCATCATTTGAGGTCTCAGTTGGTGATTTTTAGCCTGTACAGTTCCTGAGGTAAAACTTCAAGTTTGGTTTGTGGCTTTCAACTCTAGAATATTTCTGTTCACACATGTTTAGCTAGCCTGTGGAATATACCTTCTTTCATTAGTAAGGTGTGATTTAACCCCAGCCAGCATCTAAGCACCACCCTGCTGCTTCCTCACTTCCCCTCAGCAGGATGGGGGAAAGAACTGGAAGAGAAAAAGTGAGAAAATTTATTCATGGGGATAAAGGCAGTTTAATAGGTAAAGCAGAAAGTGCTCACAGAAGCAAAGCAAGACAAGGAGTTTGTTTGCCACTTCCTGTGGTCAGGTAGATGTTCAGCCATGTCAAGGAGAGCAGGGCTTCATCACATCTAACAGTCACTTGGGAAGACAAAAGCCATCACTACGAACATCCCCTCCTTCTTCCCCCAGCTTTATATGCTGAGCATGATGCCATATGGATTGAATATCCCTTGGTTCAGTTGGAATCAGCTGTCCTGGCTGTGATACCTCCCAGCTTCTTGTGCACCCCAACCCCCCTTGCTGGGAGGGTGGGATGGGGAGCAGAAAAGGCCTTGTCTCTGTATAAGCTCT
>JAOEHX010056727.1:16254-42610 GCA_025448015.1 Bolborhynchus lineola
TGGGGAGCAGAAAAGGCCTTGTCTCTGTGTAAGCTCTACTTAACAATAACTAAATCATCCCAATATTATCTGCACTGTTTTCAGCACAAATCCATAGCACAGCCCCATACTAGCTACTGTGAAGAAAATTATGCCAGGCAAAACCATTACATAAGGGTATCTCATTAACAATGCAGCATCTTGATTTCTGATCTTTTGAAAGCAGCAGTAATAACTAAATGTTTGGAGATCATGACAAGTTCCCATGAGACAAGGAATCCATACTTGGACTCAAATATGGAGTTAATAGGAGTAGTGTTACTTGTATGTTTAGCACAAGCTTACATAAGACAGCAATTCATTCAAGAATTGTTGACTGTCAGTCAAAAATGACTGGTTGTGATACTTCATGGGGAGGATAAAGATCCAGAAATACCCTTATCAAATCAGGTTTATCGAAGTGGACCTGAAACTACAAGAACACATTATGAGCTCAGTAGTTTGTGGTAGTTTAAAAAGGATTTCAGTAGTAGCAAAATGGTATTTTATTCCATTCAAATCCCAGTAATACTTTTTGTCTAAGTAGTGCTTGAGCTTTTTCAGGCACCTTTTCTTGGGTAAAGGTGTTTGAATGTGTCTATGCCTATTTGAACTCTTCATTTGAGAGATGCTCCTTTTTTTCTACCTGAGAATAATTGGACAATTGCTGGTCAGTAACCAAGAACAGAGAACATGTAGAAGAAAGCATGCCATAGCTGTGCTGCTCTGAAGTGTGCTCTCCACATGGATTCTGAAACTGCATCTCCTTCCATGCCCTTATCAAATCCTCTGTTTTCAGCTCGTGTATCAATAAAAGGATGAAGGACAATGCTGTGCATTATGTTCTCTCCATTTTAGAGGAAAGGAGGGTTTCAGTTGGGAGCCAGTACTCCGTCAGTTCCAGCTTCTAACAGAATTACTTTGTCTCAGGTACATAGGATTCATACACAGCAAGGCTGTAATTTCATAAGAAATTTGAGCCAGTTCAAGTGTAGGCTGCTTTTGCAAGAAGTCAGTTCTCGTACACCTTTCCCTCTGTCAGCACCTGTGTCAGAGGAGCTGACGCCAGGAATGAGCTCATGTTGAGCATTATAACATTACACAAAAAAAGAAAAAAGATTTGTTTTCAGCTGGACCAGTTCTTGGTTTTCTTACTTGTGTAGCCTTGCAGCTTTGGCACAAGCCAGAAGGGAGGAAACCAGTACTTCCATGTTTGGTAGCAACTGTTGTTTAGATAGGTCTGCTTTAAGCAAAATTGTAGAAGGCATATGGATGGGATGTCCGAAGTTATTGAGAATGAATAAACTTTTTTACTGCTTTTAAGAAGAATAACATTGAAATTGGTTTACTTTAGTATATAGAATTGAATCGTGACCTTTACTATCTGGCTGAAAAATTTTGTTAAAAAAAATGCCTGTCGTGTATGTAAATACAAATTTTATAACTGAGGAAAGGATCATTTGTGTGTGTCATGTATATTTTCAGTATAGGTTTACAACTCAGTCCAGTTTCCATTAAAAGCAAGGGCAAAAGCATACTGGGTCGAAGCTGCTTTCTGAAATCCTCTTAATATTTTTCGTAGTGATTCTACAAATTGTCTGCATAGGTCTGAGTTGATTTATGACACCAACAGTTACATTGCTTTTCTTCTTTGATATTTTATCAAAGAACTACAGGTTTTGCAGTGTACTAGACATGGTGTCTAAATGTTTGGGAATGAATATAATTTATAGCTATGTGAATATTAAAAACTGGACCGCTACTTTGGGTTTGTCATCAGGTGCTTGGGTGGAAAGATACGGATGGATGTGTGAGGCACTTGTTGTGTAGCAACGTGTTTTCTTTCGGTAACTTGCTTGCATGACAGAAAGATATATGGTTTATCAGATGAGTTTAATATTCTAATCTGACTTTTTTCTCTTTAGGTTGCAGCAATCTATAAAGATGCAAGTATTGGAAATCTTATAAATATAGTTATTGTAAAATTAATTGTAATTCACAATGAACAGGTAGGAAAAATAAATATAAAAAAGATTTATTTTGAATAGAAAAAAAAACAAATCGTATGACTTTGCATTGTAATTCCAGAGTTTGAAACTTTTCAGTTTTAAATGTGAAATATTTTCTTCGAACATTTTGGCTTTTTTTCTTTAAATAGGACAGTAAATGTCAAATGTGATCTTAACTGCAGAGTCTTTATGAATGCCTGTATTTCCCCTTGTCTCTATTAGCACCTCCTGTTGACTGAATGGACATAAATTAAATACCATGTGAAAGCTGATGTCATAAAATGTGGTTATGCACATGGAAACATAACAAGGAAATGACAGCTTTAATAAAGGTTTTTGATCAAGGGTTTTCAGCCCTAACAAATAATATTTTAAGATTGTAAGAAGTGTTCACTTTTTAAATACGTATTTTTAAATTTATTTATCATAAATACCATTGTTGATTTTTTCATTGTTTTTTTTATTTTTTTAGTATTTAACACATGGTAGATGCTCATTAACATTGATTAAAATAATGGATTCTCATGACCGATGTCGTAGCTAAATTAAGATCTGAACCTACAGATCTGCTTGAGTGAACTCTTGCATTGAGTCCTGCCAACTTCCTTTCCATGCACAGTTACTGTTTTGAAGGTTAGGGACACAAATGACAAAGTGCAAGTGCATTAAAATTAATTAATTTTATTTTATTTTTTGCCCTCTCTTTTTAGGAAGGGCCAGCTATCACTTTTAATGCAGCTACCACTCTTCATAATTTTTGCCTATGGCAGCAAGCACAAAACACTTTGGATGATGCTCACCCTTCTCATCACGACACTGCTGTTCTTATCACCAGGTATAGTATCCAGTTCTGGTGTTCATTCATTGAAATCTATTCTCTCCTTTGCTTTTTCCATCCCATACCACCCTATTGTTCAATTTGGACAAACTGCAGCACTTCAAACTGTTTGATATTTTTCCTGAATTTTACTTTGTTATTTTGGCAGATGGTCCACTACATAAGGTTGTTTCAAGTATACTGAAATCTGCACATTTTTCAGCAGCATTTCATGCTTGATGTGCCTTCTGCATTTTAGAGAAACAACATAGTATTTTGGTTTTTATTTTTTGCAAGCTAAATATAAATACAGTGAGCTTAGTCTGGTGAATTTAAATTACTTTCAAAAGAACACAGATTGTTTGAATGGACTGTAAGACAGATTTGCAATTGCTGTAATTAATATAGCAACAGTGAAATACTTTAAAAATGTTCTTTTATTTGCTATAATAAAGTATTTTTTTTTCTTCAAGGGAGGATATCTGCAGAGCTAGAGAGAAGTGCGATACCCTTGGTGAGTTATTCTTTTTTAATCAGTATGATTTTATAACAGAAAATATGAGAATTTCACTGTAGGGAGAAAAATCGATTAGGAATAAATCAGAAAATAGATGCAAAATTTAAGTGACGCAACAAAAAAAAATTGACTTCTCAGTGCTCTTCTGCCCTGACACATACTTGGTGCCGGGTGGTTGGTTTTGTGTAAAGTTCCTGTGTAGCTGATGTGTGACTTTCAACTTGGGTACCATACATAAGGTCACTTCTGTGAAAATTCATTCTGTTAAGTCTTTATATAAGGATGCAATTTTGCAGGTTTGGCAGAGCTAGGTACGATGTGTGACCCACTACGCAGCTGTTCCATAAGCGAAGAAAATGGATTGAGTGCTGCTTTTACTATAGCACATGAACTTGGACATGTGTAAGTACTGGTTTCCCAGTAAGTAGTTTTATGTTATTCCCTTTTAAATATGACCAAGTTCTAGTGATGAGCTCTTATGTTTTTAAGAGGATGCTGTCAGGTAAGTCCTTTTAGAAAAGTTGCTATTTTTGCTCTTTGCAGTGAGTCAAATCTCCCCCACCTAGCTGTAGAGAACTTATGAATTTTATAACCTGGTTCATATCTTTAATTATGGGAAGTACTGGCCAGATGTCTTCTGTCCTTTTGTCATATAAACTGGGACAGATATATTAGCTAAGCAACATAATCCTGCTAACACCAGCTGCATTCTAGCCCTTACAGGACTTTGCCATTAAGAAAAAATAATTATTAATATAATACAGAAATATTCTTCGTTGTGGTCAGTCTTTTCAGAATACAGGCAAAGGAACACAAAGAGAAATACTTTACACAGAAAAATAAGAGGAGGTGACAACATTTTATTTTATGAAGCATACCTTATCAGTGATGGCATAAGGGTGCTATATTCTAGCTCAGTGAGGCATGACACTGTAGCTAATGATGATGTTACAGAGCTCAGTAGCCAGCTGGTTGATTTTCACGTACCTGAAGTTTGTTTAGATACCTTCTGTTTATCATGGTACTTAAACTGAGGTATAAAATAAGAAAACGTGTTAGTTGCATAAATATGATTTTGATGTGCTTTGTAGTTTGTTTTTGTTACTGAATAGGAAGAGTTATGATGTGAATATTGGGGTAGTATATTATGGACAGTCTGGTGATGGCCTGTAGATTCAGTTTGGGAGACAGGTTGTTCATTTAAAAGAGGCATATTCCAGAAACACTGGAATTTTTCTGGTGAGCTAAAGAACTATGTAATTGTAAAAGTCTGTTGTGCTTGGAATTAGGAGCATTTTGGATAAGGAGAGAATTTTGTAAGGCATTTTGAAGATGCCTGTTGCCATGGTATCAGATAGTCATATTATCTCCCATTTTTAAGGCATTCTCAAACATTTGCTGCTACAACAAAGAGAGTTTCAATTAATTATTGCTAAATTTGGGATCTTGTCTGGTTTGATTTTTAGATTTAATGTGCCTCATGATGACAGTTTTAAATGTAAAGAAGCTGGGATTAAACATCAATACCATGTGATGGCTCCAACTTTAAATTACCATACAAGTCCATGGACCTGGTCAAAATGCAGTCAGAAATACATCACTGAATTTCTTGAGTGAGTATCAATATAATGCTGTGGGTTTGGGTTTGGTTTTGGTTTTGTTGTTGCTGTTGTCAGTTTGTTTTGTCTTCCAATTTCGTGTATTACTGAGGAGTATTTTAAAATTATTGCTAAAATACTGGTTTTATGTTGTTCTTAGGTTAATCATTGACTTCTAAGGCCTTGGTTGTCCAGAAAAATACATGTATTTAACACTTTGGATGATTCATGACTTTGTTAAAGTTGTACTCAACATGTAAAGCTCAAAGGATTTATTTTTTTTTGACCTCGTGATGTTAATTATTGAAACTATGTTTAGTATGATTTTAGTAAGTCAGAATATGCACACTTTATTGTTGAAATTTTTTACTTAAAAAGTAAGTGCTAGGTAAAATTTAGGCAGTACCATCTCTTTTTTTTCTTGTAAGAATGTGAAAATGAGAAATGACAGCCAGCAAGCAAAAACCTGAAGCTTTGTTTGGTGGATTTAATGCAAAATCCAATAAAGGAAAATCAGGTGACCTACCATATTTCATAAATTTTAATCAAAGTCATTATATAGGCAGGTAGTAATGCTAACCCATGACTTCACTGAGATACGCATGTGTGAGTGTTGATTGAGTAAGTTCCCAATGAATTAAAAGCACTTTATTTGCATTTTATTCCTGTTCTTACAACAGTACTGGTTACGGTGAATGCCTCCTAGACAAACCTAGTGGAAGAATATATGATCTTTCCTCTCAGCTGCCTGGATCAGTGTATGATGTCAACAAGCAGTGTGAACTTATGTTTGGTCTTGGGTCACAAGTGTGTCCGTACCTGGTGAGTGAACAACACGTCATGTTAATCTAAAATATTACTGAATGGTGGGTTTAGAAATGGAATCTCATTCTTCATTGTTTTGGAAGAATTTTATACTGCAATATGGAAAAGTTCAGGATCTATTTTATTGAAGGGTGAAGAGTGCAGTAGAGAGCATCACAGCTCCATATGCTAGAAATATGTAGAATTAAAAAGCAGGATGCATTAATTTTGATTTGCACACCTGTGAATGTGATTATAATGCCTTTAAAGGATCTAAAGCTGCATAAATTAAGGCTTTCTACGTCTACTGAAGGGGAGTGATATCAATACTTTCTACAGATGTTTTCAGACTATAGCTGTCATCTGTCATACACTTTCTTGTCTGCCTCATCTGTGTACTGCAAGTATTACGTAGCATCAACTGTAACCTCTTACATACTTCTTTTATTGAATTTTCTACTGCATTAGAAAATGAAGTTATCTATTACTTCTAATGGGATCAGTTTCAAATTTTCCACATTCCTACCTGGCCTTAAGCAAAATCCATTTGGTGGGGTTTTATCTTAAAGACTGTAGTACTAACAGCAAACACAAAGCCCACATAGTATGAGAAAACAATACAAATATTCAACTGATGTCTAAAAAGATGTTACAGCTACAAAAAAAATAATCTTCTTTTCTTTTTAGAAACAATGCAAACGCTTATGGTGCACAAGCACAGAAGGTGTTCACAAGGGTTGTCGTACTCAGCACATGCCTTTGGCTGATGGAACTGTTTGTGGTATGGGAATGGTAAGCCTTGATTTGCTTCTCAGTGCTTGCATATGGTAAAATTGTTGATCTAGATAAGAAAGATCAGTGCTTGCTGGGTGGCAGTACTGTGTCTGTAGTGTACGGATTGTGTGAACAGTATTTACATGACTTTTTTTGCAGTTTCTTGCAGTACTGTAGTGTGGTGATAAAAATAACATAGGTTGTCTGTTTGAAACAATTATAAAAGCTTACAGATACCAGATTGGTTAAAAATAGGTGGAAGACCTCAGAGGAAAGTTGCCATCTTTTCTTCTGATTGAAAAGTTCAGATCATTCATAACAAGTTGGTTTTTTTACTTATAAGTAGTGGTCCACAGTTGAATTTCCTGGAAACAAGAACTCCCAAAAGGGCATTTCCCCTAGTTGGTTGTGTTGATGCTGTTTCACTGAACCATAATAAATCAAGTATGAGAACTTAGATACAACAGAAGTACACTTTTCTAGAAATAAAGAGGTTTTGGATTGGCATCCTGGTTTCAGTAGATGTTTGTGCACTGTATCTGTTTTGGATAAAATATGAAAGTGTGTATCAGTACCTCTTCACCTTCTTCAGTAAAAGCTGTAACCACACATAACTTGCATTTCTATACTGCCTTAGCTGTTACAACATAATTCAGGGTACTTGCATCTATTCAGTGCTAAAAAGCTCTTCTCTAATGCTTAGGACTGCCTGGCTTTATGAGTTATGGTCTGAATGCTTTGTCACATTTGCTTATTGGTTTATTTGGCAAAGACTGGGTGGTGAGAGTGCAGCTCACTACTTCCTTATCTGACATGTTGTTTTTGAATGCAGATCTTGTTCTGTATCTGTAAATGATGCAGCTTTTCTTGGACTGTCCACAGGGTCATTAATATCTAATTAGCAGATGCAGTCAAGACACTTAGAATCATAGAATCATAGAATAGTTAGGGTTGGAAAGGACCTTAAGATCATCCAGTTCCAACCGCCTGCCATGGGCAGGGGCACCTCCCACTAAACCATGCCACCCAAGGCTCTTTCCAACCTGGCCTTGAACACCACCAGTGATGGAGCATTCACAACTTCCCTGGGCAACCCATTCCAGTGCCTCATCACACTTACAGTAAAGAATTTCTTTCTTATATCCAATCTAAACTTCCCCTGTTTAAGTTTGAATCCATCACCCCTTGTCCTATCACTACAGTCCCTAACGAAGAGTCCTTCCCCAGCATCCCTATAAGCCCCCTTCAGATATTGAATGGCTGCTATGTGGTCTCCACTCAGCCTTCTCTTCTCTTTTGATGTTGAGGGCACCAGAACTGCACACAGGATTCCAAGTGAGGTCTCACGTGAGCGGAGTAGAGGGGCAGGATCACTTCCCTCAACCTGCTGGTCACACTCCTTTTGATGCAGCCCAGGATACGGTTGGCTTTCTGGGCTGCGAGCACACACTGCAGCTGGCTCATGTTCATTTTTCCATCGACCAACACCCCCAAGTCCTTCTCCACAGGGCTGCTCTGAGTCTCTTCTCTGCCGAACCTGTAGCTGTGCCTGGGATTGCTCTAGCCGAGGTGTAGGACCTTGCACTTGGCATGGTTAAGCTTCATCAGGTTGGCATCAGCCCACTTTACAAACATCTCAAGGTTCTTCTGGATGTCAAGAGATGGCACTTAGAGAACCTTAATGGAAGTAGTGGTGGAGGCTACTTGAAGCCAGAACTAGTGAAGATTTGAGGGTTATTGTTTTGGATTTGTGTGTAGTTTGGGAAGTGAACAGAAATTAAGTGCTCAAGTTCTTTGCTGATCTAATTTTGGCTTCTCCATGTGTCAGTTCACCAAAAGCAAACAGAATTATTTTCTTACCTGTCAGGGGATTATGAGAATAAATACTTCAGAGGGGTTTTTTTTTTACATACTCAGATATGACAGCGATTATCTTAAGTATGGCTGATTTATTATGTTGAGCTATTTTTATTAGTAGTGTATTTTGGCAATGTCACAGCCTGTGGAAGCAATGTTAACTCCTTTTGAGAGTTTTATAGATTCAAAGATGATTAAAAATTATCTATTCTAATTACTGTGTATAAAAAGCTGCTGCATTTCACTCAGTCATTACTATGTTTCCTCCAAAAACTTTTAATCTTTGCAGATTTTTTTTCTCTTATTTAATAAGGCAGTGGAAGTGAGAAATTTGAAAATGCTGTCTTAATGGATTACAGTTTAGTGGGTAAACTGTCTCAAATGGTTTCTTTCTCTCAGGCAAGATTAGGAAAAGTTATTTGAAGGTTTCAGTGGAAGATTTGTTTGATTAATCCTGGGCATGCAGCTGGTGTTTTAATGTTTAACCCATTTTTCTGTCAGCCCCTGATCAGAAAGGAAGTTCTTCTTTATATAAGCTTCATGTGTAATCTTCAGTTGACTCTAATTTGACAACATCAGAGGACTTCTTTTATATAAGAATACAAAAACCTATTTTTTGCAATTACTGCAGTGAAACCAGTTTTCTCTGGGAAGTGGAGAGCTAATTACAGTCATTACCTCTGAAAGATGTAAGAAAGAACAGCAATTAATCTGACAAATTGTCATCTGTTCCTGTCTAAGAGACAGCTCCTTTCAAGCTCAGTCAGCAAGTTTCTGTTGATGTTAGTGGGAATGAGACATGGAGACTAGTAATTATAATTAATATTTACCAGCAAGCTAAGTAAATTTGTATTGGGCATTTGCAGCAGTTTTGCTATGATGTATACAGAAAAGATCCATTTAATGCATTTTTGAGCTTAGATTTGACACGTGAGTTTATTTTCATTGTGCTCTTCAGTTATTCTTCAGGTTGTGTCTGATTAGTGGGTCTTGCTCTATGGAGTGCTCTACTAGGCCTTGCATATTTCCTTCCTGAAAAGTACAAGAAGATAAAATCTAATAATATTAGATAATAATGTCAGATAATACCAATGCATGTATTTTGAAAGAGAATTGTGTACTGTATATGTTATGGTGCCTGTAGAGCTCAGTGATTTCTTTGTATATATTATCTTAGCAGTAGGTAGGGGTAGCATTTTCTTAAAATGTTGAAAGGAAAATGCAGCCTAACATTTCAGTGTCTTATAGACAATAAAGAAAATACTTTCTTGAGAATTTGAACATTTCACTTTTACTTCAATCTGCTATCTAGTCAAATTTCTTTGAGCTGATCAAGCTGTTCTTTGTTCATCCTGTAAAAATGAATTATATTTGCTTGCTTGGCTTCTGCTGAAGAACCTGAAAATTGCTCATCATTTCCTCTTTTTACAAATTCTGAGTGCTTAGGACTGACAGTGGCCTATAAAGAGCGGTTCTGCTGCTCCTGAGAACAGTTTGTCGCTCCATTTATACTCACTTTGTGTCTCATTGCTTCTGATGGTTTTTGTTTGCCTGTTTGGTTTCACAAATACCGGTAGGAAGTCTGTGTCTGCCAGCTCTTCTAACATACAGACCTTCCCTGAAGCAGAGGATGCAGCTTTTAAATTCTTTGGCCTAATTAGTACTTCAGAGACAAAATGATGGTGAATATATCTACATATATCTAGGAATGTTATATGTAAACTTTTAGTAGTTTTGCAGTGGTGAATTTCTATGCAGCAAAGGACTACATTAGTCATTGCTTGAAAGGGTTTCTGATGTTCTTTTGTGAGAGATATTAAATACAAAGGTATGCATTCCTGAATTGTCTTCCTAAATACAAATATATGACATCACTACAATATACATTTTTATTAAAATGCTATTTTTATTGTTTAATGGGGCACAATGGCATGAAAAATAGTAAATTTTTAAGTGCTTTTTTTGTGCCTTATCTCTGTAATCAAAGATACCATGGGAGTATCTTCTGAACTAGAGAACTGTATGGTTAGTCAAAAGTAGCCTGCTCACTGGATGCCACAATGAATTTTGTATACATGGTTGTTATTTTAGTTGTGATGGTGTAAACTGTGTGTACAAATTTAAAACACAATAAATCATGGGAATAACAGTATTTATACACTGTGTTGAGGACCAAGATACCAGAGGAGGCCCCTATGTATTACAAGATGTACGAGAGAGTTATTTTCCATTGGGACAGCAACTCAACTGCTTTAATTAGCCTGGCTTCCTGATCTTAATTATTGTAATTCTAGTTACCATCACATTCCAGGTAGGAGTTAATTTAATGGATGTTTAGGAAATGCGGACAACTTGGAGCAGATCTTTTTGCTTCACTTCCTCTTAGATTTTCGTATTGCATCCTAGTCAGAAATTTCTTCGTACTTGAAATTCCTGTGGACCAGCAGGCTCTTGGTATCATCTGCTTGGATTATGCTTTCAGTTGATTTTTTTTCTTTTACTACCTAATCTTTTTATTTTTGAGGAGACTATTCTATTCAAGGGTTTCTGTAGTGAGGAATTTACCTGCACTTACACACTGGGATAGTACAACAGAATTCTCCTTACCTTGAGCGTAGGAATCTTAGGAAGTTTTGGTGTTTTTTTCCTTTCTTTCTGAAATTCTGAAGCAGTGAGTTTGGAGAGTGATTCAGATTTTGGCATGTTGGCATCTCTGTTCAGATTGTCAGAGTACTCCCACCTCCCACCTTCCTCCCCGCACAAAACCCTGAACAAAACAAACAGCAACAAAGTACTATTAGTAAGTAGAATCCCTAGATTTATTGGTTTGGTCATAATTCTAAAACTACAGGGTACAAATTTTCACAGTGTGGCTGGTGTCATAAAATACTTCATTTTATTGAAGACCTAATTAAAAGGAGTAGTAAGCTAGTGGTATTATGGAAAAGAAAGATCTACACTATTATGTGTAAGCAAATTGGTTACGTGCCAACTAATAGACAAACTCTCTTTACACATATCCATCTCCAGCTTACACCTGGCTCAGAATCATGGCTTCTGTAAAACGAAGTGATGATGCAGTTTTTAGCATTGTAGTTTATGTGATATTCTAGTAATGGTTAACTCATCTGTTGTAGTTGATGGTGCACAACTGAGCCAAACAAACGCATAACCTCCAAAGAATAGCTGGTGAAACCATCTGTTTTCTAGGAGCAGCATTGTTGGAACAAGTCTTTTTTTGGCAATGAAAATATAAAATGTCTTTTTAATATTTATTTGTTGAGTCACTTAAAAGAATTGCACTTGAATCCTTCCTGGATTCCTGAGCACTACAAAAAAACAGGTGGGAAGTGTCGATGTGCCTCTGACCCAAACCTTTCCATGTCCTGGAACTGTTCTTCACAATGTCATTTTGCTACTTACTGGACATACAAATGGCAGAAAAAGCTGTTTACCAGCAAGGAGGAATCTACATGATAAAAAGAACAGTTTGATTGGAAAGTATGTGCCTTTAGAGAAATGTTTCTTACTTCTAATCACTTTATAGATATATTGTGTATTGAGCTAGTCTCTCTAAAAATACCTAGAATAGCTACTGAGTGAATTAAGATTTCATGCTAGTCCCCCTTAATAGCCACATAAAGAGAGGGATACAGAGACAACTGAGAACAGGGATGCAGACCAACAAAAAATTGCTTTGATCAGTAAAAGTACCAGTCTGATTCTGAAGTAAGTGCTGTTCTTCAGTGGGTAGATTTTGGATGGATTTTAGCAGAGTTGAGTAATAGAGGGATATACTCACCATCTGGGAAGCAGCAGCAGATCTTTTGAACTGCCAAAACACAGTAGAGTATATTTAAGGGCTCAAATCAAGAATTTTGCTATAAACAGGGTTTTTTTTGTGAAATACTTTTCTGATGAGATGTGATTTTTAGAAAGATTAAAAGTTTTCTATGGGAATATTTCAAGGGAGAAATAAAGTGTGTAGATTCTTATTTTTTTTCCCACAAAATTAAAATGTTTTAAAATTTATTACCATATTGTGGGTTTTGTAGGTAATACTATCTGAGTACTAGCTGTAGTCTTGTCTGAGAATCTGTGCTCCCGGGACCTGACCTACTGTACTTGCAACATAGATGTTTCTGTAAGCTCCATTTCTTGTCTTGTATACTCTTTTACTAGCCAGTCTGTTTTTGTTGTTGTTATATGCTGTATGCCCCACTTCTTGCCTAGGTTCTTCGAGCAATGTGCTTTCTTGACTATGTGTATTAAAGGAAAAAGATGGAGAGTATAGGTCAAATAAGGAGCTAAATGTTTCCTTACATCCACTTGCAGCAGACAAGGCAGAATGAGGTCTGTAGCAGTACATTCATTCAAGCAAATGAATGGGAACATCAATAGGCATAAATGCAGCCAGAAAAAACAACTTTGAGATTTATGACGTTGGCATTCATCTGAGTGGGTGTTCTCATCTTTACTCCCTACTCATATGGTTATGTGCTGAATCTGTGTAACATTAGATTGATGATTCTTTCCCAGCTCTACATGATTGGAATTTACTTTGAGACAGTTCATGCTCAGACCTTGGCTACAGCCCAGATGCTTTATAGCGAACTGGTCTTATGCTGCAGCACTGTGTTTAGTTTTCACCTGTTTTGTGGGACCAGCTATGCCCATTTTCCTTTCCCTTGTTCAGTCCACTGCAACTTTCTTTTCCTGTGCTATTCACTGGCTCATAGTCATTCTCAGAACCGTATCAGGATATCAGGAGTGAAGAAATTGTATTTTGTAGAGCAAAAAGAAATCAGAACTGTAGAATAGGTTATTTGGAAGAGAAAATACAGACCATTGTGTCCACTTCTGTAGTGCTTTGTTGTTTTCACTTTCTCCTCGTTCTTGTCTTCAGTGTTCTATCATCTTTCCTTTTAGAAGCATCAGCAGCTGCCAGTAGCATCTGTGAAAATGTGCTGATGTCTAGAAATGGATTAATAATTTTTCTAAGCCGCCTTTCCTGCAATGCTACACAGGGCTCCAATGAATGAAATCGTGTTCTCGTACACTGAGCATCAATGTTGCAATCTTTGCCCCATCTTCAAGAAACGTGTGTCTCTGGGAGTAGTCTGGAAAATACAGGCAGTAAGAGTGAACTTGTAGTCCTTTTCCTTCACATCCATCTATCATTCTCCTTGATGCATGGAATCTTAGAATCATAACCTGGCAATTAACACTTCAGTAATTTCTTTCAAAATTGCTTTTCTGGGAATTTAGCAAGTTTAATTAGCTGTAAGGTAAGTTGGAAGTACCTGAAATCAGTTTATCACATTCTAGTTCATAGGTAAGAGTCAAACTGCTTATTATAAGCAGGTGACTCATCAGTAAAAATCTGGGTACCTGTATATTCATTGATCCCAAATTTGAACCATTAATCCTCCTTCTCCTCTCTGAAGATATGATAATTACATGTGGATTTGGGTCAGAAGTTTTGCCTTCATGATAGAAGATCAACTGCTGACCGTGACTAGAGCAGTGTTGCCACTTGCTGTGATCACTATGTTTGGATTTATGAGTGATACCTGCTTTACGTAATGCATACATTATATACGCCATAACAGATGTAGGGGAAAAAAATTGTTAGCAATAATATTTAATTTTATAAAAGTTCTGTAAATCATAGTATTCTCAGTGAAGCAATGATTCAAGCAAGCATAGAGGAACATCTGGAATACGTCTGGTGCTGGAGTTTTCTACTGTGACTTCATCATGTTGCTTCTGTAGGAATGCAGCAGAATAATAGTAGAGACAAGTTTGTGTAATAAGCTATAAAATCCCAGATGTGAACATGTGCTTTGCATTTTTATGGATCAAAATAATGCTGTTGTGAGTATAAAGTTTCATTTTACAACTCTGTCTTTTCCCTTCAAGTTATTGTAAATGGTTTTGTGGATGGAAGAAGAACCTAAACTCAAGGTCACTGTCCCATATTTGGATGCAGTATTCATTTTGTGAAGGGGAATTTAGACTCTTTAGCCTATAATAGTAAAAAAATACTTCCCAAGATGCTAATCACAGTTCTTGGAAAGGCACATCCTTAATGTTCATGCTTATCTTATGGCTGTACTATGTAAAAGTCTGTGTCTTATTACTAGGTACTAGATGATAGAACATAGGTGGCTTGGGTACAAAGGTACTCTAAAGGCATCTTGAAAAAAGGAATAAATACTAACAGTAAGCACTGCAGTGAGAAATCATATGCAGGTATGCAGTGAAATAATGGTGTCTCTTTGGTGTTAAGTTAAAGCATTAGTCTTAGAATCAAGTGATGATCTGGCCAATTTGCTGGATCATTTAAACAGTGTATGACAGGATGATCTAGCTTTCATTCTGTGTTTGCTTTAAGTTTGAAAATCTCTTTGAATGGTCATATTCTTAGAGGATGACATTCAAGGCTTAAAAGATATGGCCCATGTGTAAAAGTTGGTGTGATGAAGAATTATGCATGCAGTCAGTTTTGTCATCAAGTTAGGTTAGGAACTCAGGCAGAACTCAGAAAGGAAAATCTGATTCTGTGACGAAGTCTTATTTTGAGAGCAAAATGATTGTTCACACAAGAGTGTAAGTATCAATGTAAGAAAAGTATATGCGAATTAGTAAAATGTTGCATCTAGGAATTATTTTATGTAGTGATAAAAATCACTGAACAACATTTGTGTTTCATGCCATTCAGGTATATTCAGAAAGACTGCATGTGTAATTTGTGTTTTCAGCAAAATCTATGTTAATCGCTAGATCCTACAATAAATTTATAACATTATAAGAACCATTGAGAAATTCCATGTAACATTTAAATTAGTTTTAAAAAAGGGTGGAATCCTTGAATTTGTTTTCTGTGTGTCAGAGGTTCTTAAATAGGCTTATGTGCCAGAGACTTCAGTCACCAAAATCCTTCTAGGCTAAGCTAATTCAAAGCTGTTTTGTGTCACAGAGGCAAAGCCTAAGCTTCACGAATAACAAGCAGTTAAGTTGAAGTAATCTGTTCTGATGATTCTAGTGAGTGATCCATCTATGTACTGCAGAGAAAGATGGAATAAGCCACTCCCTGTCAATACAATTAGGAGAGTCTGTCTTAACAACAAACCTAATGATCAGTCTAATCCTGAATCTGCAAACAGTCGTCTAAAACAAAGAATTCTCTCTATTTTGTACAAGCACTGACCCCATGTAGTCAATTCTGCCCAGTGTCTTGTCTCCAGATGTGGGCACTCTTTGATGCTTCAGAGGGTGTGTGGAGTCAAGGACAAAGTTGAGGATACATTATCCACACAGAATTCAGCGGGAGATACAATGCTGGCATTTTAGTATCTTGTAAATATCCTGGTTTAGTATGTAAAGTATTCCACTGTGTTGTGATCGAATATACCACTTGGGATTTTCTAAAGCATACAATCGAATTAGAATTCCAGATGCTGTAAGTCATCAATAGGATTAATGCTGGTAATTCCTGCTGGTTCTTTGGAAAAAGTCACACATGCACCAATCATAAGATTCTCATTTAGGCTTTTTAGTCATGTACTTTTTTGAGTAATCGCTGAAGTGGATAAATATTTGCAGAGTCAGGGACTTTGATAGCAAACACTGAGAAGCGGGGGACTGATCACTTGATTCTTCTGGGAACAAATAAAAAGCTAGTGATTACACTTTCTATAAATAATAACAATTTACAGATAACGGGGTGGTGAAGTCTCATAACTGATGTGACCACAACAGAATAGTATTCCAATGTTTATTGTCTGAATAGTGTAAATCCAAGCAGATAAAATAAAAGTCCACCTTTAGGTGAATTTTTAGGTAGTTTTTCATCAGGACTAAAATCTGAAGTAACAGAATAGAAATTGCAGTTTAGTATCTTGCTCTAAGAATTACAAAAACATCAGGGGTTCAAGGATTTTGAGATTCTCTGTATAGGCATTTGAATAAAGTGACAAGCCCTAAAATATATTCAGCATCCAGTAGCTTTCATAAAGAGCAAGGAACTCTAGACAGCATTTTTGAAAATGTGACTGCTGGTTAAGATATCTTAAAGAAATTTGAACATGTCCAAACTGAGATTAAGAACAGTGAGCTCTTAAATTTTGTTCTTTCTGTGCCTAAAATATGCAGTAACCTTTTGCTTGACTCACAGATTGTATTCTCTTTGTCAACTGTGCAGCACTGCCGCCATGGAATTTGTGTGAGCAGAGAAATGGAGATGCGTCCTGTAGATGGAGAGTGGGGACCATGGGGCCCTTATAGCTCTTGTTCAAGAACTTGTGGAGGTGGAATCAAGAGCAGCATCAGACTGTGTAATAGGCCAGAGTATGTTTTTTTTTGTTGTTTTACATTAGTGCATAATGAAGATATTCCTGCCTAATGGGTTGGTTCAAAACAGAATGAAGGTATTGTGGGTTGTGCAAATTAGGTCAAAGCACTAATAAAAAATGCTCATTTCAGCCATGTGTGGAAAGAGAAATAAGTCAACAGACTCTAATATGCAGAGAACTTTCACATTATTCTTGTCTCTCAGCTATATCATTTGTATTTATAGGTATTTCTACAGTCTTACTTTGGCAGGGTCTTTTTTTTCTAGCCTTTAAATGCTGAGTTTCTTTAAGCTTTGAGACTCTTTCTTTGGAGTTAAAGATTCAAGAAGAAATAGATACATTGCTTAGTAAAATTTTCAGTGAAACACTTGATCTGCTTTGATTTAAGGCTTTTTCACCTTTATAATGAGAAGCTTCCATTGACTGAATAATTCAGTATGGGTTTCATTCTTTGTAAAAAAAAGTCAATGAGAACTTCTTCAGAAAAAGAACCATAGCTACAGCCTGGGTAGTTTCAGGGGTTTTCTAGGAAGTTATGTCATCTTGGTATTATCAGTGGGATAAATGAACCTCAATCAAACTACCCCAGGTTATTTTCTCTGATGAATAAGAGGTGGTAGGCTAGATTCCCATTGGATATGCCTGTGTCAGTCTGTAGTAACTGATAGTATCTATATGCCTTTTTATTGGTTGGGTTTGGTTTGTTTTTTTTCCTCCCCAGGAACCTAAGTAATGCTGAATTAATGTGTAGCAGGATTTATAAGAGTTAGGAAATGGGATTTAGACTTTACAGTATATAGGAGGCTGTTTTCCACAATTTTCCCTTTTTAGTTCTTTTGATCCTCAACCTGAAACTGATATTAGGACTACAGAAAAGAGTGTGTCAGCTCCTAACTCTGTCTTCTTTCTCTGTCACTCTGTGAAATAATATTTTCAAATTACTGAAGGAGGTACAGCTTCTGTAGAAATAGGACTGTGCTCTCAGCTAAGTTGATAAAAGTGTTCATAGTGCTTTTTTCCTCAGACAAAATAATTATGACTGTAGGAGAAATGCAAATGTAATAGACATTAATAAACATCTTATTTACCACCTACTTCAGCAGTAGTATTTTACATAGACTTTTTATTCTCTTGGGTATAATTGTATACACAGTGCAATAGAAGATGAGAGTGTCTGGGCAAAGTCAGTAACAGATGGCAGAATGCTGTGTGAGATTTTCCCCTTCAAATCAGTGGTTCAAGCTGCTTTCCACAGAAAGCTGCAGTTTTAGAAACTGAGTGTGTTTTACATTTACCTATTTTTGTTAGACCAAGAAGTGGAGGAAAGTACTGTGTTGGCCGCAGGATGAAGTTTCGATCGTGTAATACTGATTCGTGTCCAAAAGGCAAAAAAGACTTCCGGGAGCAACAGTGCTCTGAATTTGATGGCAAACACTTTAATATCAACGGTCTTACATCTGCTGTTCGCTGGCTTCCGAAGTACAGTGGTAGTAAGTGATCGTAAATTTTTTCAATAAATGAAATATAAATGTTACTTTAATTAAAATTATTAAATAGACAAGAAACCTGTTGGATTTTCTTTCCAGTTTCTATGAAAGATCGCTGTAAACTTTTTTGCCGAGTTTCTGGAACAACTTCCTACTATCAGCTGAAGGACAGAGTTGCTGATGGTACTCCCTGTGGAGCAGAAACCAATGACCTTTGTGTTCAAGGCTTATGCAGGGTATTTAAATCTAAACTTATTAATTTTTAAAATAAATTTTAACAGATGGTAAATTAGATATTAAATACTCATCCAAATAAGCATTACTGAAAACATGTAAAGCAAGATGTTTTGAATTTACTTAAGTTGATTTTAATCCCTACCAAATTGAAGATCTGGAAATGGAGGCAATTAAGTGAAGAGCAAACAGTTGAATCTGAAAATCCACAGCCTTTCCTCATTAAGCCTCATTTACGGCATAAAGGGAGAAAGGAAACATGCTGCATGCTTGCTGCCATCATATTTCTGCTACCAAATAAAAAAAAGTAAAATCCAAGGGCAGATACATTATGTATTTATTATTTCATTGCAAAGTCAGAAGGAACTGACCCTTGAAAGGGATCTTTTAATCATTTATGCTTAATAGCTATTATGAAAGTGCTATAGGATTTTCTTGGGAGAAGCAAGGTGCTATGTTACAACAACTCAAGGCTCTTTTGTCAAGCTGAGGTTTTGCTGGTTACAGTGAAACTGAGTAAATTTATGATGAGGAGAAAATGTAGCTTTCTTATAGCACTGAAGCAAGAAGAAAGAGGAGATAGCAGAGAATTTTCAGTTATCATAATTTAAAAAAAAAAAGAAGTTTAAGTAAAGATACATAAACAAACGTTGTACTTATGCTAGTTTAATCAGTATAGTCTCAGTGTACTCTTTTGCTTCTTTTGCAGTAATGACAGGCTTTAAAAGAAATGATGACCATATGCACATAAATACTGCTTTTAGAATTCCAAGACTTTTTAATCTAAATTTAACTTAAAATGTATACACTATGTTGATTTTTCTGAACTACCTAATCTTTACATACTGTTACATATTCTTTTACAGTTCTTGACGTACTAAATGTGTTTGGTCTTTGACTACATTCTTAGCACAACAGCACTATAGTGTTTTGCCCTTACAGCACCCAAAATAATAGAAAGCTTTTCATGAATTACCAAGGAAGACCAGATATATACAGTGAATAAGAATGTTTCTGGGGAGTGGCAAGCTTACATGGTTTGTTTTCGTTATATTATTGAGCTGAGTGACTCAGGGCTATTGTAATGTTTCATTTATTCATTTATTTTGTAGCAAGCAGGCTGTGATCACGTTTTGAATTCCAAGGCAAGGAGAGACAAATGTGGAATCTGTGGTGGTGATAATTCTTCATGTAAGACTCTTGCAGGTGCTTTCAACAGTGCTCGTTATGGTATGTTCATTTGTTTTGTTTTAATCTTAGTGCACATTTCAGTATGGCTTAGAAATTATGTTTTACATTTGAGGAATTATGCTCTTTAGGGCTGTTGTCAACAAAAAAATTCTGTGATTTTCAGTCACATTACCCTCTCAAGGGTGCAGAGGCAAACACTGGGACATACTAACCTATGAAAAAGCCATACTGCTTTAAGGTCAAAACGAAAGACATGAATAAAATGTACCTGGAGCATAGGAATATTTTTAAAGGAGGAATGCTTCCTACTTCACATTCTCTCATCTGAAACAATGCAGCTGAAGGCGTTATTCCAATATCTCCTTTTGGTTGTGTAAAGAGATAGCAAGAAGGCTGTGCTGTGAGCAGCTGATGAGGTTCCTTTTTTCCTGCAGTGAAAAAGATAGCCTGTGAAATGTGAGCTTTCTTTTTCCAGAGAATATGGGCAGCAATGTTTATGTTCTTTCCTCTTCATTGGCATGCAGTGAATGAGAAACTTCTGAGTAATCCTGGTGATTTCTAGTTCTTTGATTTAGTTTTTTCAATAGAGCTATGGTAGTTCTTCTATCTGTAGTCCTTTCTGACAAGTATGGAGACTATTTATTATATGTGACCAGTGGTGCAGTTAAATAGTTTGAGTGTAGAACATATGGACAGAAGTTTTCAAGTTAGTAACAGATTCCTAAAGGCTCTTCATGCCACTTCACTAGTTGAAAAAGACCACAGGCCAAGTGAAAGTGATACCTGGAGAGCTGCCAAGTAGGAACTTTATAGAACAAAGGAATTGTTGGTCAAATAAGTTTATTTTTGTTATTTTCTTTTCCTGTCAGAGGGCTTGAGCCAAGCAAAAGTACCAAAAATGGTAAAGGTTGGATATAGCTACCCTTCTCATAGAAATACATGTCACTTTTTTGTGTCTGTCCCAAGAACCTGGAAGAAGGTACAATCAGAGACTGGATTTCTGAGCATGCGGTCAAAACACTAAGGAGAAAGAATGTATGATTTTAATAATTCTGACTAAAGGCCTGTCAGTATTTTTGTTTCCTGCCACTGTGAAAAACCTTTATGCTTATAGGTAGAACATGAATTTTGTCACAAATACATTTGATGTCAGCGACTGTTAACATAAAACTTCCGTTTATACAAATATGGTTGAGAATTTCATTCTGTATTGTCACAGACTTGCTTCCTTCTTACTGAAGTTGGAGGGGAAAAAGCCTGACATGTTTTGGGATGAGGAAAACCTTACTTTATTATTTTGGTTTTAAGCATAGTTAAATGTTCTTTTTGTCCCTGCCCATGGCATGGGGGCTGGAACTAGGTGATTTTAAAGCCCTTTCCAACCCTGACTATTCTATGATTCTATTCTATGATTCTGTGTTTTAAATTAGGTTCAATTGGAATTATAGCTTATAAAAATGATAGTGAATTATACTACTGGACAGTATGTGTAACCTTTGGTATTATCACACAGGTGTGCAGCAATGCAAACAAGAGGCTGTAGTCAGCTGATCACTAAAACTTCAGTGTCCATGGCGGGTCTGTGATATCCCTAGACTAATGACTGAATATATTGTCTGAGAAAATGCTGTTTTCCACAAAAGAAGTATGCCAAAATCCATGCTCTTAATCTTATTCTTTTAACTTCATCTAGTCCCTTTCTATACTGATGAGTCATTTTACTAAGACAAAATTTGGAATTAGACAATAGCAGCCTGTGGTACATGCTTGTAGTTATACAGTTATAATGTTGTAATTCAGTGTTTAAAACACTAATTAAGCAATTATTAGAAATTCGTTACAGTAAAATACTACCTTAGTTAGTTCCCAGTTTAGGAAATGGTAACCTAATTATGTACACATAATTATTATTTGGCTATTATTATTGCATAAAATTAGAATATCTAAGAGTTTCCTGGAAAGTGGTAATCTTCAGTGCCTTCACTATTCTCCTGTCTATCACTGCAAATGTGTTATGCAGTTTTGTTTATAGTTTCCTCCCATATTTTGTCTTCTGTCAATCTGTTACTACAAGGTCTTCAGTGTACAGGATGAAGGGCTTTTTTTGAGTGTCTTTTGGTTTTCCTTGCAATAAATCAGAAGATTGACCACTGTATTTATCTAGAGCATGCAGTGAGTCGATTTGTAATTGCAGTGCTGCCCCCAGCTGGCAAATGCAGTGGACCTGTGATTAGGTTAAATGTTCATTTAAATACATGGTATTGATTTTATAGATTGAAAGTCACTGGGAAGTTAATGAATTATGAAATTTGGCATAATTTAACCCTGAATGGCATTAAGCACCACACAGCTGCTCACTTACACCCCCCAGCAGAACCGGGGAGGGAATTGGAAGAGTAGAGGTGAAAAAAACCTCATGCGTTGAGATAAAGACAGTTTAATAGGTAAAGCAAAAGCCCCACACGTGCAAGCAAAGCAAACCAAGGAATTCATTCACCACTTCCCATGGTGTTCAACCATCTCCAGGACAGAAGGGTTCTATCATGTGTAGTGGTTACTTGGAAAGACAAGTGCCATCGCTACAAATATCCCTTCCTTCCATCTTCTCCCAGCTTTATGTGCTCAGCACAACACTATATGATATGGAACATCTCTTTGGTCAGTTGGGGTCAGCTGTCCTGGCTCTTTCCCTTCCCAGCAACTTGGGCACCCCGAGGCTGCTCACTGGTAGATTGGGCTGAGGAGCAGAAAAGGTCTTGAGAATGTGTAAACACTGCTCAACAGTAGCTAAAACATCCCTGTGTTATCAACACTGTTTCCAGCACGAATCTGAAATGTAGGCCTATACTAGCTACTATGAAGAAAATTAATTCTATCCCATCCAAAACCGGCACAATCTGAAAAGGATATTGCCACTTAAATCTTTACTTATAGAAGTTTGCCAACTAACTAAAGTTAAATCATGGCAAGACTGTTAAACCCAGCAAAATACATGGAAAATTAAGCTAAGTTTATATTAACACATCAGATTGCATGTTTGCGTTTATTATTTCTCTTCAATTTTTGCCACACTGTTTTTTCTTAGACATAAGAATCCTTTTGAATTTGTGAGTAGCATCTATGAGAAACAGCTTTTTTTTTTTTTTTTCTTTTAAACCAATGCTTATGTGCAGAGCAACAGTTTTAAAAAGTAGATTTTGATGATCCTTATTTTGTTACCTTACAACAAGGTTGCCATTATAGTAGTAAGTGGTGACAGTGACTCATTTGTGAATCATTTATGTTTTGAAGGGAGAGCACTAGGGTAACATTTTAAGTACCAGAATGTGGATCAAGCATGGCTAATTTATCTGATATATCTACCTATGTGTATGGTCTGCAATACTGCAACATTTGAGTGTTTAGGACTCCTGAGTGCTGTGAGAAAATCTAACTGAACTGTATCATCAGGGAGTAGGCATATGTCATATTAAGCAATTTTTTCATTTTATTGTAGAAAAGTTTTGTGGCTAAATTGTGAGGAGGTGTCTTGAGTTCCACTTGTTACACTTGTCTGCTTTCTGGAGTAGTGCTGCTGTTGAGATTTTTCTGAGTAGGTTGGACTCATGTTATTGGTGAAGAATTGAATTTACATTCCTGAGCACAGGAATGAATTTTAAAGAGTTATGGAAATCAAAGATCAGTTAACTGATTAAAAAACAAAACAAAACAAAAACCACCAACAAAGAAATTTCATATAAATGAAGATAGTCACATTTCCGTTCCTAAAAGATGCCTGCATTCAGCAGCAGTTGTCACTGGTGTACTGTATGGTTTTGTGACTAAAACTAGTTATAGGTTCATATTTACTAGTATTTGACTATTTTCATACAGAATTAATTTGTGAATACTTATATTGCAGGTTACAATGTTGTAGTAAATATTCCCAAAGGAGCAACAAACATTGATATTCGGCAGCACAGCTACTCAGGGAAACCAGAAGATGACAACTACCTAGGTAAAAACCTCCTGTGTATAACGTTGATGAATAGATTTTATGCTCTTGCCAGAGCTCATCTCTAGGCGTGCATTATCAGGAGTCTGATAAAAGTCTTTAGAGCAAATATCTGATTACATTGTATCATCGTGTGCATGAGTCTCTGTAGATACTAATTGTCAGAAAAATGAGTGAGATGTTAGATTTCTGATTCTTGAATACGTGTGTTCATTTGTCAGACAATAGGAATTATAGCAGATTGCATGACTTTGTCAATTTTTACTTTGTTGTGTCAATGTTAATTAAAACTCTGCAAGTGAAATCAGGACTAATGCAGGAATTTGTGGTTTTAAATCTTGGAAGTATACACTTTGCTTACAAATGAAGCAGCCTGACCTTCAGCAAACTCACCAGTTTGCCCATTTCTCCTTTTCTATCATGTCTGAGTATAAAGATTGCGTTTACAGATTTGCAAGTATGTGAGAGGAAAAAAGAATTCGTAAGCACATTGTGCCGAGAATCTTGGGCATTCTATTGCACAGTACTTACATTATATCTGTGAGAGAATATTAGCGCATTTTTTTTCTGTTGCTCGTTTCATTACTATCCTGTTCAATAAATCTCAGAGTTTTCCAAATGTTTTCCTTTCCCATTTGCCCTGTTGTTGCACATGCATCTCGCAGGACACAGAAACAACCTTCACCTGCTGACGTTAGCTGCTATTTCAAACGTAGTAAAGCCTGATAGCATTCCTTTACTAGAAATTTTACTTTATTTTTAAATTTCATTTTTAACTTGTTATTCATCTTTAGTAATGCAAATTGGTTATTATTATTTTAAATTATTTTATAAATATTAAATCAATAATAATAAAAAATAAAAATATTAATTTTTATAATTTATAATTATTTATGATATAATTTTTACTTTAAATTTTGCTTTTAGAAGCCACTACACTAAAAGTAGCTCTAGCAAATACAAGGATGTGTGCTGTACAATAGGCCAGAAGTACAGATAATGATTGTTTCCTGCTACAGTAGGAGAAGCTACCCAAATTTAAAAGTTGACTGCATGTGCAGTCAACCTTTCAGCAGAACAAATGTTGTTGAAGTTGTGTTGTAATTACAGAGAAATCCATGACAACTGGTCAGTAGAAAGTTCCTGATGGTTAGGATTGAATTCATGCATTAGAAACTGTTTGATATAACTTCAAAGTGTTGCACATGGACTAAAATAAAGCTAAGCATTGATGAGAAGATATAGTATTAAGAGTTTTCATTGTTAGAACCTTTTAATTAAATAGATGCTTTATTTCTAATATTTTGTTTTACTTTTAGCTTTATCTGATATTCATGGAAATTTTCTCTTGAATGGAAATTTTGTTGTGAGCATGTCAAAAAGAGAAATCAATATACAAGGAGCCATTTTTGAGTACAGTGGTTCAAACCATACGATAGAACGAATTAACAGCACTGACAGAGTCGAAGAAGAGCTAACCTTACAGGTGTTCATTTACTTTTTTTTATGTTTAAAATTTTGAACATGAACTTTCTCTTCATAATTTTATGTTCAAATTCACTGAAAAACAGCTATCATTTTATCTCAATTAAGGTTTTGTGTGTAGGGAATTTATACAACCCTGATGTGCGTTATTCCTTCAATATCCCAATAGAAGAAAGAAGCGATCTGTATATGTGGGATCCTTACGGGCCCTGGCAAGACTGCAGCAGGATGTGCCAAGGTACTGTGAATTATTTTGTCACCAGAACAAAAGACCTCATGGCATTTACGAAGGGACTAGTCTTAAGTACTTGGGTTTTGTTTCCATGCTTGTAAGGAAGGAACTCGGTGCTATCAGTAAACTTTAGGTGTGCAGAGCTTTTAAGGGCAGGAACTGCTTCTGCTTTTTTTTTTTACTATTTTCAGCATTTACGCAGTGGAATTCTATATCGAAAACTGCATTTGTATTCCTTTCTTTTGCATATTTAGGAGTGGTTTATAGAAAACCACCACTTCAGTCAAGTCTAATGCATCATTAGAAAATGGTTTACTATTCCTACTGATATGTATTAGACTTCTGTTATCCTGTTTCCAGATGACCACTGATTTGTCTAGTATCTTTCATATATATTAATTTTTCTTCTTTGGTTATCTGCTGCATGGGGTAAAGCTATTTAAAGATACATTTTAAAATTTATATGCTATTCTACAGACCATTTCAGTGTCAAAATAAAACCACAATATGTCTGAAATGTATATATGAAGTGTATTTACACAGATTTTTGATAGTTACTCCTATTGGCAGGTGCTAGAAATGCTTGTAGATTTGTGATGGTGAGTTTCTTCTGGTTTTGAGTCAGGCTGTAGACATACTTACGTGCTAGAGAGGCTCAGCATGTGTCAGCTGTGGTACTTCTCCCAGCACTCCAGATCTTTTAGGTACCCTGTGATGCAGTTTTCTGATTCCTTAAAGAAAAGGATCATAACCTCTAAGTTAACATGGTGGTGTGCAAATTTGACAATTAGAAAAGGACAGATGTGATGCATTTTGGAGTAGTTAGCCTGTTGAGTAAACGGACTGTTGCTCATTGCAGTTTTCTGGAAGTTGATATCCTTGTAAAACCATTGTAGTACACCTGGGAAATGGCAGGGCTGACCACGACAAGGTTGTTCCCACCTGGAATGTAGTCAGCAACATGTTTGTGCAGAATCTTCTC
>JAOEHX010056728.1:0-11965 GCA_025448015.1 Bolborhynchus lineola
ATGGGCTTTGCTCTTTCACCTCTTAAGACTCCCTCGCTTCCTTTCCCTGTTCCATATAGTCCCTTCTATTACACGTAGGGATCTTTTTTCTTCCATCTTGGCACAGTGGTTATGAAACATCCGGGGAATGGAAATTTTTAATACAGAAGTGAGAAGGAGTAAATCCCCATTCTGTTCCTTACCTCCTCCTGCAGTTACTGCCTGCCGGAGACTTCTAGTCTGTTTTGCACAGTGAGAGGTATTGGCACTCTTCAATCCCAAGCACAGCCCTCTCATTTGCTGCTCCAGGCTCTCGACTGAGAGGACTTAGTTATAACCAGCAGTTCGGCCATGGGCTCTTCTCAGACTCCATGAGCGCGAAGTGTTCTTTTAAAGCGTTCTTGACAAGTACATTTGTATCGAGGATCCGGCTACATGGACATAGCTAGTAGACATTGTGGAGAAGGCCAGATAGGTGAGAAGTAACACAAGGTATCACCAAGCAGGTTCTGATTTCCATAAGTGTGTGACCGGTAGTTGGCAGTAACAGACAGGGACTTAACCTGCCAGCTTCCCCCTCTATCTCAGCCATCTCATTTGGGCTGTGTCTGTGATGCACTCTTCCTTTACGTGCCTACCTGGGAACAGCTCATTTCCCCGGCATCCTCTTTTATCTGAAGTCTTTCTTCTTCCTGAGGAGACCTCATCCCATGTGGCCAGACAGCCACGTGAATTGCTAGCAGTGAGTTTGTGGACCCAAGAGCCAGTAGCTGCTGACCACCTGAGCACTCGTCCTCCCTGTGCTCCTGTAGTCTTGCTGACACATTCTTACTTTCCTTGGAGAATCTCTGTTGTGGGTTTCGCTTTGAGAGGTACTTGTTGAGAATGGACTTTACCTCCTCCACTGGGCGCTCAGCAGCTGAAGCCCAGCAGCATGGCAGATGGGCTCTGCAAGGTTTCTATCCCGACCGCTTCAGAGTTCCTTTTCCCTTGCTCTGCTAGAACTTGCCATGCAGCCCCTCTCAACTCCAGATCACTGCTTCAGGCCTGAAATGCGTGGGATAGATATTATCTGGGTGATGGTTCTGGAAGGACAGGCTACCTCACCCTGGGAGCCAACAACACAAGTGTAGTATCTCGAATTGAGAGCAGAAGGGGAGCAAGTGAGGAGCCTTGTCTGGACAGGGAGTCTGTGGCTAGCAAGGTTTTGCCATATGACCATGCTGTGAATGCTGTGAACTTGCAAAACCTGGATTCCTGCTTTTCCCTTCTCCCCATCATGAAAGGGTGTTTCAGAGGTGAGAACAGCAGCGCAATCCCTCTTATCTCTGATTCTGGGCCCACAGCCTGCTTCCTCATTCCACAGGACTCTTGCTGATCTGCACTTTACACTATTACTTATAGTTGGCAGGCAGTATTTGTAAAGCAGTCAGATGAGGGGGAGGAAATCTGGTTATTTAAATGCCATTTAAATAATGCCCCTCTCCTACCTTTCACCCCCAAATTCTTTTCTGAGATGGTTTACTGTGTGGTGCCTCTGCCCATGGCAGGGGGGTTGGAACAGGATGATCTCAAGGTCCTTCCCAACCCAAATCATTCTGATTCTATGTTTAGAAATAACCCCTCTGAATACACCTGCAGGCATCTAAAAGGGAATCCAAGGAATTTTTCCTGTTTCCTTATGTTCCCATGCGATAGGTGCACCAGAACTAATAGTCTGCCCTGGCAACACTGGCAGTCCCAAAGGTAGGCACAAAGCTGCACATCCAGCAGTGCAGCTAGGTCTCACTTCTCCCTGTTTGCTTGCAAAATGATAGATTTTTAACTTCTCTTCAGATCAAGACTTCAGGGCAAACTCTGGTCACATTTTCTTCTTTCTTTGGGGGATAAAAATGAACATACCGCTGAATTTCTCCTTTGCCCCATGATCCAGGATCCAAGGCTTAACACAGCCATGCAGGGCAATTCTGCAAGAAGTGGCAATACTATTCCTGGGCACCGTTTTTCTCTGGCTGTCAAGGATAAAACAGTAGGAGGTGGGGAGAGTGAAACGATTTCTAACCCACCATCAGATGGTGGAAAGCCTGGAGCAGAGGTAGAGGGCTCAGCAGTTAGATGCAACTGATGCATCTGCTGTCGTTTGGGTGCTGTGACAGTGGGAAGTCCCTTCACTGCCTCCGTATTTCCCCACTGTGTTTTAAGTACTGAATAGTACTTCTAGGAGACACTGACTGATCTTTTGTGTTGGTAATTTATTTGATTGCCTGCCTCTTCATCCATTTTGTCTGCTGACTTCCTATTTGGAGGAAAGATGCGTTCAGCTGCTAATGTTGGGTTCCCATTTCTATAGGCTGCAGCCTCCAGTTCTCATTTTCAGGCAGCTTTAGGAAGCAGAAGAATTTGTTGGGGCTGCATTTTTTATATGTGAGATGACAGTGGAAGGGAAGGGGGACTCATATATGAGGAAAACCTGACCAGCTGCACCATCATGTATCATTCCCATCCTCTTGCTGTGCTTTTTAAAGGTTAAAAGTCACAAAAGATGTGGGGTTGAGAGAGGAAGTGCAGTCTTTGTACTCTGTGACAAAAAGAGGATGAGGTCATTTCATGGGCCGTGTAAGTTGGGTCATTGACTTCCCCCCCCTCCCCTTCTTTTGGTTTTCAGTGGATCTACTTGACACAAGCACTGCGCAGGGTGAACTGGGCTGGCTTCCAGACCCTCCAGAAGTAGGGGTGAGTACACATGTTCAAGGAAGGGGAGCCACTGGGAGTACTAAATGGTGGAAAAGCATAATCCAAGTTGAAATTTCACTCTGCCTCCCAAAACGGGGCTTCTGCAGCTCCAACCTCTCCTGTGCATTGTATGCTTTCGAAGCCTCTCTCCCTTGCAGACCCTTCACCTCTGCAGCCTCACCCGCTAGCCAGCTGCTTAAGGACTGATGCCTATTCACTTCCAGTAACTCAGAGAGTCCTTGAAATATATTGTTTCCATGAAGTAATAAAACTTAATGGAAAAAAAGGAAAAAACTCAAATCATCACCCATTTTTTCATTCTAACATGTTGCAAATGCATCTTATGTCTCCTTTCCCAGGCAAAGAGCCATGGCAGATTATTTCTGTCTCCAAGTCTCTCAAGAACTTAGAATCTTTGTCTGTTTAAGGTCATGCTGTCTTTTTGCCCCTTAAGTATTAAATTGAATGATTCAGTCGAACATTTTTCAACTCAGCATCTGACTTAAGAAATAGCTGTTGACTGGTGGGGCAGCAATCTGGACTACTGGGTGGGCTGCAAGGTTCTAGGGCTTTACACACAGCTGATAATGACAGAGGCATTTCCTTTTGCTTCATGACTGTAAAACTGAGTTGGTGGAAGTGCTTCAAAATCTATTCCTGAAACCACTGCACAATTGGACCCCAGAAGACAGCTGAGCTCTCAGCTATTTTTGTACAAGCACAGCTATTTTGTATGAAGCTGAGCAGTTCCTCTAGCATCACAACCTATGTTACTGAAGATGGTTTCCTTTGTAGCAGCAGGATTGTGGGAAGGAAAAGGGAATTCAGGGACTTCACTGCAGTAGTTTATTTGGAAGGATGTATGTTAATACATAGTTCCAGTTTCTCTTATCTTTCTAGCAAGTCCCAAGGTCTCCTGTGGAGAAAGAGTCTTTACCCTTGCTGCTTATGAAGTAGACCTGGGTTCAGCCTGTTCCTAACTCATTATCATAACTTTCCTCTGTAATGTGCTGTGGCTGGTTTAAATTCACCCCAGCCTCCTCCTGGTAGTCTTTCTGGGTGAACCAGAGCCAGACAGTGAGGTTATTCTGTACTGGCACAACTGCACTTGTTTCATTAGTACAGCTCTTTTGGTTATTATTATACCCTACCCAGAACAGATGCCCTAGTAAGACATACATGGAGATGATGTTTTGCTTATTGTTCTCTTTGTTGTCCCCATCAACTGTCTGTGTGGTAACTTCAACCGAATACTATGCTCTAGGCAGGTACAGGATGAAGTCTGCCTCTTGAAGAGATTGGTAAAAACCACTGAAAAGTGCATTCTAAAAATAATCTGAGAGAGAGAAGACAAAACCTTTGTTACAGAACATGCGATTTGTGCACAGGAGGTTCAGAGCAGTGCTAGGAGCTGGCATACTCTTCTGCTTGTGCTACACCTACTGCTTCATATACACACATTTAAAATACAGTGGTTGTAACTGGGGATTGTAGAGGATGCTGGAAAACGTGGCCTGAGAGCAAGCCAAACTAACAGATCAGAATACTGGGGCCTGAGAAACTAACAGAGGGCGAAGAATGGATTCATTGACTTCTGATGAGCAACTCCTTAGCAGGGATTTGTCTAATGACGTCATTTCCTAACCACTATTAGGTGGAAAGCTGACAAACTGCCACAAGCAAAAAGGGTACAATGGGGGATTCTCTTGGAATGAGAACTTTGAACAACTGCTTCTGAAACCATTCTTCCAAAAATGAAGAAGTAAATATGTTCGAGAGACAACTGAGATTAATTCAGAACATTTTCCGACACAAAAGAGCTAAGATTCATACCGAGTATCTGAGTAGCTTGATTATTAACAGACTGGAAACCTCAGAACTGTATTGCATACAGAGCTGAAAAGTATGTTTCATGTAACACTACTACTTGTGCCTAACCTCAGATGCCAGAGATCTCCCACATATTAGCTGGATTTGTGTCAATATGGCTATCACACAGAGGAGGAATTTGCTGTGAAGAATTTACATACTTTATATGGACAAAGGACTCTGAGGCGTAGCCCAGAAGTGGTTGGATAATGCTGGGGGGGGCAGAATTATACCTTTTGTTTTCTCTTCTCCACTTTCAGCTGATGACAGTGGATTGCCATGTGTGATTGTTTCACGGTTACACTTGGTCTGTATCCAGTATAGACAACGATGCTTCTGCTAACACATGCTCAGCCTAAGAACACCACGCTGTATACCAGTCAGTTTTGAGCAGCATGGGTACTTTTTCTGGACTTCTAGAGTATGTTAACTGGCATCTTGCCTAAGCTTAAAGGTAGTGTTTAAGTGAAAGTGTCTGTACTTTAAGTAATGTCTGTAGAATTTCATTTGCTAAAAGATCTGCGCTATCTTGCTTTGTAGTAGCTGTTTAGAATTCACTTGAAGCTACTATTGGAAACTAAGCCCTTAAAAAGGCAGACTGTAGTTCCTACAGTCACTTTCTTATCTATCTTACCACCTTCACCCTCTCATCATCTCTTCAAATTTGTCTTTGAAGTTTTGAGACAGCAACACAGTTGGGCATGGGGAGGTGTACTACAGTACTACTGGTAGATTCCCGTCTTTTAACATACATTAGAAAGCTGATGATGATCACTTGGAAGGTGTCAGGAGGCCAGAATTTACTTACTCTGACATTTCTTCAAGGCTGCCCATGCTGCACAGTCTGATTACTCCAACTGATTTACGAATCACTGAAACTGACCAAAAAGGACCTCTCAAATCCTATCATAAACAAATCCAGTTACCAGGCATTGCCTCTTAGCAGCTTCTAAATCATAGAATCACAGACTGGTTTGGGTTAGAAGGGACCTTTAAAGTTCATCTAGATCCAATCCCCCTGCCACAGGTAGAGACACCTTCCACTGGAGTAGGTTGCTCCAAGCCCTGTCCAACCTGGCCTTGAACACTGCCAGGGATAGGGCAGCCACAGCTTCTCTGGGCACCCTGTGCCAGCGCCTCAGCACCCTCACAGGGGAGAATTTTTTCTTACTATCTAATCTAAATCTACCTTCTTTCAGTTTGAAACCCTTACCCCTTCTTCTGTCACTACAGGCCCTTGTAAGAAGTCCCTCTACAGATTTCCTGTAGGCCCACTTTATGTACTGGGAGCTGCTCCAAGGTCTCCCTGGAGCCATCTCTTCTCCAGGCTGAATAATCCCTGTTCTCTCAGCCTGTCTTCATAGCAGAGGTGCTCCAGCCCTATGATCATTTTTGCGGCCCTCCTCTGGACTCACTAGAGCAGGTCCACATCCTAAGATGATGTGGGCCCCGAGCTGAACGAAGCACTGTAGTTACTCATGAGAGTGGAGTAGAGGAGAAGAATCACCCCCTTTACCTGCTGCTCATGCTCCTTTTGATACAGCCCAGGACAAGGTTGCCTTTCTGGGCTCAAGTGCACACTGAAGCCGGCTCATGTTTTGCTTCTTGTCAACTACTATCCCCAAGTCCTTCTCTTTAGGCTGCTCTCAATCAGTTCTTTCTCCTCCCAGCCACTATTTGTGCTTGTGATTGACACAACCCAGGGGTAGGACCTTGCACTTGGCCTTGTGGAACTTCATGAGGTTGGCATTGGCCACCTCTCAAGTGTGTCAAGCTCCCTCTGGATCCTATCCCTTCCATTCAGTGTGCTGACCACGCCACACAGCTTAATGTTGTTGGCAAACTTGTTGAGAATGCATTCAGTCCCACTGTTCATGTTATTTCTCCCTTATTTTGCTTCAAGTATAATTTGAACAGATGGTGGTGAGGAGTCATGTTATCCCCTTGCATTTTGCTTTTAACAGACAAGACCCTGAGCAATACAACTCAGCTTTGAAGTTAGCCATGCTGAGAATACGGGATTGGAGGAGAGACCGAGAGGTCTCTTCCCACCTAAATCTGTCTGCATTTACATGGTACTTTTTCACTGTTCCTTCATTAGCATTCTGAGTTTGAATTTTCAGCCCAAGCACAAAAGATCCTTCCAGTTTTGCCTGATTTATTGGTCTGAGTTCTGTAATCTCTGTCCCGATGCATTTTCTGTACCTATGTAGGACTATGATATAACATATTGGGCAATCCAATAGTTTTCTTTAGTTGCTATGATTATTTCAGCCCCAGCTTATTGGCCTATCTTGAAATTTTCCTTTTGTCCAATATTTCCAATTTCCTTTTTGTGGATGTGAATAGTATTTGCATCATCCAGTCATATTTTCTTGAGTATAAGTGATTACTTAGGTTCCTAGCCATTTGTACTGTAGGATGCTGCATCCTGGGCATCTCAACATGATTTTCTGCCTCTATGCTGTTGAATAGGTAGTCAATTAAACATGTATCATTCTTCTTTAGCTGGTATGTTTTCTTGGGAGGCATGCTTTCACCAGTCCTACATCTGTCTTCGCTTGTGAGAGAAACCTTTTTCATAGTAACTTTGTTTTTAAGTTGGATATCTGTTATTTCAGAAATCACATGAATTCTGCTGCTGCCACTAATTCCCAAACTGTGTTACTACACATTAAACATTCAGCAATGCTCAATTCTCAATTGGTAGCTGGTTTATGGAGCTTATTTTCCCCAAATTACCTTCCTGCATGGATCATAGTATTATTAAAGGTTCTACATCATTTTGTTGGTCTCCTTTCAAGGCTGCCATTGCTCTCAATCTCCTATGAGGGGAGGACGTAATCTTTTTTCTGCTTATTCCATGCTCTTGCTCGCTTCCACACATACTTCAAAGTGTTGCTGTCAGTTTCTACCATGTCTCTCATTGTGCATGGCACCTGATCTCCTCAACTTTTCCAAAGTTTACTTTCCTAGTAAATCCCAGGCATAGTACAAATTCTACGCTTCTTGGAGGACCATGCGCTGAGCAGACTTATCTCAAAGCTTCAGCTGCTAACTTGTGGTGCTTTAGTGTTGACATGAGGAAGTTGAGTGAATCTTGTCCACTCTCATTCAACAGCTATAAAAGGATGAATCAGCTTCCTGAAGCTGCTAGGCAACAGTGCTGTCACCACTGTAGTGCCTGAGCAGCCATGGTGATGAATGCCATGGCTGTACAGCATCTTCACTTCGGCTCAGAATGTGGCCTTTTTTGGCATCTGAGTCACAACACTTAGTGCACTAGCATTTGTCCCTTATTCCTACTCAGATCCTCTTCACTTGGAAGGGCCAACCCCTTATGTCTGATACTTAAGCTGAGAGCAGCCTGAGGTATATACTGCTACTCTATTCCAGGTTCCAGGTTCTATTCTATTCTATCATCCAGAGGTGATGACATCCCTTTGAGCTAGATTTAAAGGACATGCATTGTCGACAGTTGTGCAAAGAGATGCACATAAAAGCATTTCTGATGGTTCTTTTTCACACCAACTTTGGATGCTACAAAAATCTGACTGTCTGAGACTTATTCCAGGTAAGACTATCTGAGTAAGACACCAAGAAGTCTGATTTAGTGAACTGCCAGGTTAAATGAAGTAGGAGTGCTGTGCTGGAACCACTTGCAGGTTGGGGCTGTGTCGTCCACAATGCTATTTCCTTGTAATTTCCCAGGTTTTCTGAAAATACTGGAAGTATACTTGACACACCATACAAAACCATAACTCACACCATATGAAGCCCTTTGCCTTGAGGGAAAAGAAAATAGTCACTTCCATTTAAAACGGATTCTATGCAATGTACAATATAATGCAAAATTAACGTGAGAGCTAATATTTGCTTTATTGGTAATATGATTTGAGCCATGAGTTCTGAACTTGTAAGGTGTACCATCTGATTTTCCATTCCTGTCCTTTTTGTAGATAACGATACTGTTGGTGGGTGTTAGCAAAATGGGTATATGCAAAACAAGTGGTCCAAAACAGCTGGTTGGACTAGAGTATCATTATCTCTCACTTAGCAGCATCTGTTGTGAGCAAAACTGTTTTCATGCAAGACCTTCACGTGGCCAGACTGTTCAGGGCATGAGCAGACAGCAGATCCTGTGTTTGATGAACAGGTTCTGTAATCAATGCACTAGAGCTCTGTGGCTCACCTTAGCATCTTATCTTCCTGTAAGAACCGGAGTACAAGTTGAATTGGAAGGAGATGGCTGGGATGGAGACCTATGTGCTAGTGCCCTAAAGGACAAGTAATTACATAATTTAGTTGTTCCTCCCTGAAAATAATCAATGGATAACTGTGGTGAAAAAATATATCATCTCACCCAGAAGGACACTGTAGACAAATAAGCATCATTTCAGTTGTGTCAAAGACTCTGTGATGATGTGATGAAATCAACCTTCCCTGACCGCTGCCAAACAATCAAAGAAATAAAAGCAGCCTCTTTGCTGTGCTCAGGTTAAAAGTTATAGGACATGTGAATTTAAATTTCTAGATGTCACCATGCTTCATCGTTATAGTCTAAATTGTCGTCCCCATCAGCCAGAGAACTTGCAAGACCATGGAGAAACTTCCAGTGCAGGGGCATAGAAACTTCATTCTGGAACACTGCCAGAACACCACTGTGGTGCTGCTATTTTTGACTGGCTGGTCGAGCTCTACCTACTGACACATTTCTGCCACAGGTATTTCAGCTGAAGAGAAGCTGTTCATCATATTACAGCAAGTACTGGCACGACGTCTCTATTGTCACAGTCTTTCCTCTAAGACACTAAGAATGTAGTACAGATGAACCTGTAATGTACAACTGACTTCAACTTTGAATGTATTCCAGGAAGGTTTTCATGGTCATGGTAGCATGCAAATGCTGCTATACAAAAGTCAAAGAGACTCCACAGGCAGAGATGCTGCCAGGGGAAGGAGTCAGAAAGCATTCAGTAGTGTGTGTTCTGCCATGTGGTTTCAGGCTTGGCACACCAATGAAGTATTAGTGCTGTAAAAGATTGTGTTTTGGGGCCCTGTGATTTTTCTTCAGGAAGAGATTTCATGGATTAAAATGGTACTCTGAATTCTGCTGCAAATTTGATGGGAAAGAGATGCACTTACTAAGAACAGATACGCTGTAGCTGGCTGTACACTCGGCCAGTCTTTCCATCTTAGTGCAACTCTCTAACCCAAAGTTAAACAAGTTATTGGCTTTCACTGTTTTTCCCACATAACAACAATAACAAAGACTAAAACCGAAAGATACCACTTTTCAATGCCTGCAGAGCCTGAGACAGTGGCTCCAAGAAGGCATACAAAATATCTCTGTTTCCATCTTGTACCTTATGGCAGCTCTTAGGAAGACTAGCCCACAGATGGGTGGAGGACTCTTGACACAGTCCTAACCTAGAGTGGTCTCATCTATATTCAAAGCAGAGTAAGCCTTCCTTAGGCTTCAAAGCTTCTAACTGTATAATCAGTTGAGAGTTGATCAAGGCAGATATTAAAAGGCATGTATGTTATCTTATCTTTGGATTTTTACTCATATGGCAGACTAAACCAATTTTGTTTACTACAAGTACCTACTGGTGCCCTTCCAGACTGTCATTGAAGTCATCCGGAACTGCTTTCATAGAGACAGCTTGTCTCCACCACTGTTTCCTTCATACTGAATCCAACCCAGCAGTGGGAGGACAATTGTCCTCCTTTTTTCTTAAACTTGCAGTGTTACGAGGTTACTGAGATAATACTTTTGCTTTGAGGTTGTCATTCACTTCATACTAACTGCTGTGCTGGAATTGTTTTGCTCTGTATTATATCACCGCACCAAGCCTTTGCAAACAAATCTCTGGAACCAAATGTCTGTGTTATTATATGGGTTCCTGAGAAATATAGAACACCTTTTGCTCTCAAATCCAATGCCTACATTCTTACACTTTTTAGAAAATCAAAGCTACTAATTTATGGCTTTCTCCTGAATGTTTTCTTAGCAACTTTTCAAGAACTCTAAAAAGGTTTTCCAGTTTAAAAACAGTTTAAACTTAAAAAAGGGTTTAAATTTAATAGAGCTTAAAAGGAGTTTTAAAAGAATAAAATTTGAAGACTTGAAGAACTCTTTAGGTTGCTTGGAACAGGGAATTGGACTAGGTGATCTCCAAGGGTCCTTTCCAACCTAAGTCTTTTCCATGATTCTGAATCTCATGAGAAAGTTTTCTGTAGCATCATAAACCCAAAGTTCACTCACTGCTAAAATGAGGAAGTCTGACTCACACTGTCCCCCACTTCTCCTAAAAGAATGTTTCCCATCCTATGGTAGAAATGATGACCGGAGTAAGGATACAGTGTATTGAATAAAATGGGTAGAAAGTTATATTATCAAAGGAGGTTGGTTCAAGTATCATTGGCAGACAAACTAGAGAGCCAAGTAATTAATATTGATTGAGCCAGACTTTACCACACAGTCATTAAAAACATTACGTCAAAAATCAGAGGCACACATTTGATTTTGCAGCAGATTCTTAAAGGATGTGAGACAGCTGCTTAGCAACTTCGCTCATCACCCTTTCATTGTGTTGTATGTAGCAGTTTTCCTCTACTGCTTTGAATTTAAAAGCTTCACTGAATAACAAAGAGAAGTCACAAGCATATTTAACAATAGTTCTGTATTGTTAGCATAAATAATAACCTCATTTTACTTCCTTTACCCACCAGCAAGAGAGCATGGAAAACCCAAGTCTGACTCCCTTGTTATTTCTTTGCACCACACTGCATATGAAACTGTGCAATAGTCAGTGCTAAGCATCTCTGCCCTGAAGAGCTTCGATCTGGAAGGATCTGGGCTGAAATGATCTAAGAAATACAGGACTTAGAAGCTGGATTTTTTCTGACATTTTTCTGTGGAGTTGTCTACTGAAAATGAAACTTTGATCCCATATCACTGAAGATTTGAAAATGGCCTATTCAGGACATGCATCATAATAGCTCATGTCTTTTGGTGAGACATTGTCGTGGCTTAAGCCCCGTCGGCAAATCGGCCATGCAGCCGTTCGCTCGCTGTCCCCCCTTCCTGCCCCCTGTTCCCTGGGGAAATGGGGAGTAGAATGGAAAGAACGTAACTCCCATGGGTTGAGATAAGGACAGTCCAGTAACTGAGGTCTAACACAAACCACTGCTGCTGCCACCAATAATAATAATGAGAAGGAAATAACAAGGGAAGAGAATACAATCGCTCACCACCCGCCAGTGGATACCCAGCCCGACCCAGCAGTGATCTAACCCTTCTGGGTGACTGCCCCCAGTTTATATAGTGGGCATGATGTGCTGTGGTATGGAATACCTCTTTGGTCAGTTTGGGTCAGGT
>JAOEHX010056732.1:0-21423 GCA_025448015.1 Bolborhynchus lineola
GCTGAAAGTCAAAACCACAGCACTGCACCAGCTACTAAGAAGAAGAAAAATGACTGCTACTGCTGAACCCAGGACACCATTATCTTTTCTTTCTTCTTATACTGGATACTTTCATTTCTGGGTTCAGTGCCCAGGATAGTATGGTAGGAGAAGTGATGGAGGTATGACAGGCAAATCTCAGTTTTCTTGCTTAACCCTGTACAAATGATCATCTTGCTTTCAATGAGACTGTTCACATAGAAGGACCTGTTCAGCATGCATAAATGAAGCACTGACAGTTTAAAGTATTGAAGTAAGGAATTTGTAAGGAAATAACCTGAAACCCCAAGCCCTAAATCTAGTACTTTATTTTCAGTAAGGTGTGTAAAAATTAAGGTAATCGTCCCATATCTATGGCTTTTCCTAGGGTGCTCCTGGTAACCGTGGTTTTCCAGGTTCTGATGGCTTGCCTGGACCAAAGGTAATGAAATTAAAGTGTCCATCTTTTATTGGGTCATTTGTTGCATTTTTATACATGGAGATATATAGAAAGAAAGAGTTCCATTAAAATGTCTGCTTCTAGGCAAATAGGCAGATCCTCAAAATCCCTGGAAGCAGGATCAAAAGGAGTTGACAGGTGCCAAAAAGGGATTTGAATGTTTTGAGGCTAAAAGTTTTTGGGGAAAATTCACTTTCAGTTCCTGTGATGTTCAGCTTCCTGTGATGTTCAGCTTTGCTTGCTTGTTGCTGACCTAATGCTCCTTCATGCTGAAATATGGATAGATTTGACCTGTTCTACTGTTTTTTTCTTTATGTATTGCTCTGTAGTAGGTAACTATATGAAAGCGTTTTCTTTGTGTGCGGATTGTTTCTCCTAGACTTTTCCCTTGAACAGACATGCTTATCTGTCTTTAGCTTTCTTAACTGCTTTAACACTTCCAGGAAACTCACTCACGTATTTATTGGTCTCGTGTTTCTGTAAATCCCTGACTTCTTGGTAAAAATACAGGGATTCTAAAATTCTGATTTTTTTTTTTTTTTTTAATTGAAGAGGCAACTTTTAAATAATAATTTGGGAAAATAGTAGTCATAATAATAATAAGCATTAATTATTTGGAACTCTGCAAAAAAAAATAGATCCTTAATAGAAGATACCTGTTTTATTTAACCTTCCCTTACTGTTGCTTTTCCACCTCTTAACTTGTAGCCTAATGGTATCTTTCTAGGGTGCCCAAGGAGAGCGTGGTCCTGCAGGTTCTTCTGGTCCTAAAGGAGGTCAGGGAGATCCTGGGCGTCCTGGTGAACCTGGCCTCCCAGGTGCAAGGGTAAGGAACTAATAGTGGTACAGTATAAACCACAGCATTTTTCATTTTCTGAAAGCAACAATAAACTTTGTAAAATTAAGACACTGTTTAAAAAGGACAGACTTGTTTCAATGGAGCTATTTAAAGGGTGAAGGCCAAAATGTCTGTCTGTCTTCCTGCTGATGTTGGTAAGCACAAGTTCCACTTGCCTCTGAAGAATAACATTAGTTGAGACTAGCCAGTGGAACTGAAGGGGGTGTGCTTGTAAAGCACATAGTTGCCACAGATAACATGAACTAAGGGCCAAGTTAGTTGAAGTCCAACCTTCATTAAACTGGTGATTAATATGTAGTTGAGTGGTGCATGTCATCTAGAGAGTTTTTCAGGAAAAATATTTGAGAAGAATTTGAAATATCACAAAAGGAGAGAAAGGGATGTTACAGATCACCAGGTAATGTTAACAGAAATAAAGATGAGCCTATGAGAAGCTCAAGAGGTATAAAAACAAGAATAGGGAAAAAGTAATTGGAAAAACGAAGATAAAGATAATGGGGGATGAAGCTGTAAAGTGAAGATAAAGATGAATGCCTTTGGTACAGGAACGTTTGTACGCTGGTAGTAACTGAGCCTGTCTTTTGCATTTATTTGCATTTCTGTATTGTTCTAGAATTATATGCAGAACTTTAACACCAATGTTACTCCCACTTTTAGGGTTTGACAGGAAATCCAGGTGTTCAAGGCCCTGAAGGAAAACTTGGCCCTCTGGTAAGTGACACAAAAACTTAGTACTTTCAATCAATGCCAGATTAATTCAAGGGTCCCAACTCACTGATACTTATTAATTTCAGTTTTCTTGATTTCTGAAAGTTCATCTTCTAACTGTTCACCTTATATTCCTGGCTCCAAAATTAGTGCAGATACTGTACGTTTAGTTTTGCCTCTGTAGCAGTACCTGTTGTTTAGCAGCTGCTGCAATATTTTTAGCTGTCTTGAACTCAGTAGCTTTTCTGTCTCTTCAAGAAAACACTATATCTGTACATAGTGGCTCTCTTATAAAAATTGTGTAATATTTCATTAAATCCAGCAGTATGGCTACAGCTGCGTCTGCCTTAAAAACATGTTGATTGATAACTGTAGCACCAAACAAGATTAATATATATATAAAAACACTTTACGGGGGTAAATAAGTTCATAAGAATAAATACATTTATAATTGAATGTGGAAAATGCTTTATCTCTGCAGGGTGCTCCTGGAGAAGATGGACGTCCAGGTCCTGCAGGTTCAATTGGAATCAGAGGTCAGCCAGGCAGCATGGGCCTTCCGGGCCCAAAGGGTAGTAGTGTGAGTATGGCACCTGGTACCCAAGTTCTGTTTAACTTTAAACATTTGCATATATCTTAATAGATGAAAACAGTATCTAAAGCCAGTGATTTTTAACTTTGCAAATCAGGGTGATCCTGGAAAACCCGGAGAAGCAGGCAATGCAGGTGTCCCAGGACAGAGAGTGAGTGTACCTGCTATTTGCAATGATAACAAAATATGATGCTTTTCTGTTATATATGTTCACTATACAATACTTCCTATGCCATTTTTAATTCAGGGAGCCCCTGGTAAAGATGGTGAAGTTGGTCCTTCTGGTCCTGTTGGCCCACCTGTAAGTCAGCTTTACCACTCTGCCTGCCTGCCACTCATTCCATCCATTCATCACTCTTCTGCTTCTGTTTTTATCTATCTTCATGCCAGTTGTTGATTCCAAACAAAAAATCACAAGAACATTTAAAGAATTTTTTTTCCTAGAAAATGGGAAGCTTTGTATTGAATAATTTAATAGTAGTTTAATTCCTTTTACTGACCATTACAAAAAAAAAGGGCAAGGAGCAAAATTTTCTCATAGCTCATACTTCTAGCTTCCTTAGCTTCAATGGAACTGAGTGTTTCACATATTCAGAGAGAAGAAAAATTGTGGAGCCTACTCCATATTCCTCTGCTGTATACTTACTACTTTCTTTTGTGTAGGGTCTAGCAGGAGAAAGAGGAGAACAAGGCCCTCCAGGTCCTACAGGGTTTCAGGTATTTGTATTCATGTTTTTTTAAAGAAAGATTAAAAAACGATGTCAATTTAAATTGGAGAAATTCAAACAAGTGACATACAACAAAACACAACTTCAGAACTAAGGCAGTAATGTTAAGAATAATGAGTGATACTTAGCTTTCACATCAGCTGTACACTAAACTGAACTGGCAAAGGCTTAAATACCAGCTCTGTATCCCTTGAGAGAACCTTTGTTGTTTTTCATTTTTAATTTGGAGATTTTCCAAACATGTGCCAAATATAGAGCCAAAAAATTGTTTTGATAATAAAATATCAATTAAGTCAACCTCTATTAATAGAAAACTTTATTTTTAGAGCTGATGTGCCTTTGTCCTACAAATTAACATTAAAGAAAAGCTGCCATTTAGAGCAGGGAAAACACTTTTATGCAGCATTCATGTAACTTTTTCTTAGGGATCTCTGACAGCATGCTCTAGTATGGGGTATAATGCTACATTGATATTCTTGGTGTATTAGTTAAATCTGGATTTGCATAATTTTCTACCATCTTAGTTGCCATTTTATTTACTTTTTTTACAGGGTTTGCCTGGGCCACCAGGTCCTCCAGGTGAGGGAGGAAAGCCAGGTGATCAGGTAATTCCTGTGTAATGTTACAAGAATTCATTTAATAAAGTACTTTTACCATTTTTTCTCTCTGTAATTTAATTTCCCACTCTATTTCAAAATATGTACTGATGTAGTCTGAAAGCTGTCTGAGGACTGCTTTTTGGATAAAATTATTTCTAGAATCTGACCGACTTCTTGGACTGATTTGGACTCTGCTCTTGTCTTGGACAAATAATAGAATGAGCCATCTACATTCATAGTACTTTGGAAATTAATTTTTTATCTCTAACTTGCATAACTGTAAGGCATTATTCATAAATAATGCTTTCATTCTAATAATGAGTTCTGTTTTGCTTAGGGTGTGCCTGGAGATCCTGGAGCAGTTGGTCCATTGGGCCCTAGGGTAAGTGTTTCTTATCAGAGTTTAAACATTTGTAACAGTTCTCTGAGGTTGAAAGTCCATACAGAATGTGGACTTCAACAACTAAAGTGAGTCTTTTACTTTTTTCCCACCAACGAAATGTTTGTAAACACGGATACATTGTTGTCTTCTGTAAAACCTTCCACCTTTAATGGTTTTGTAGCTCATGAAGTGGTGTTGAGTGCTAGCTGCTGAATGATTTGGTTTACACCTATGAAATGACAGTTTTTAGTTTGCTGAGCAATATAGAATCAAAGAATAGGTAGGGTTGGAAAGGACTTTAAGGTTGTCTAGTTCCAACCCCCCTGCTATGGGCAGGGACAACTTGCAATAAACCGTGTCACCCAAGGCTCTGTCCAGCCAGGCCTTGAACACCACCAGGGACAACACAGCTTCCTTGGGGAACCCATTCCAATGCCTTACCACCCTCACAGTAAGGTTCTTCCTTATATCTAATCTAAACTTCCCCTGTTTAAGTTTGAAACCATTTTCCCTTGTCTTATTATTACAGTCCCTAATTAAGAGTCCCTCCCCAACATCCCTATAGGCCCCCTTCAGGTACTGGAAGGCTGCTATAAGGTCTCCACACAGCCTTCTCTTCTCCAGGCTGAACATGCTATTTCCCCTACCTTTAACAATAAAAGCATAAAGCTGTTTTTTTATTTGATCAGTTCTCCTAGAACTTGTTCACAGGCTCTTTGGTAAAATAGCAGAGCTGCACTTATAGTGTATTTAGGATTTTGTCTACCAGAACTGTACCCTAATTTCCAAATAAGTAATAATTTTCAATTTTGTAGGGAGAACGTGGCAATCCAGGAGAGAGGGGAGAACCAGGTGCATCAGGACTCCAGGGTGAAAAGGGTATGGCTGGAGGCCATGGTCCTGATGGTCCAAAGGTAAGCTGAATGGAGATTTGTGTTGCTGCAGTGATGTAATGTATGATACTGCTCATGCACACAAACATAGAAGAGGGTTTTTTTTTTTAATTATGAAAGGGATAGCTCATATAAACAAGATCTCTTTCATGAAAAGGGCTTTAGGGGGACATAAAATCCATTTTTATACTGGTATAAAATATTAATAAATTGCAAGGTACTTAAATGTTGAGAAATCACATTTTCTATTAATTTATATAAATCTGAAGTTTAGAATGGCTTTTGTGCTTCTAAGTAAAACTGGGCAAATCCATTTCTGAACTGCAGAAAACCTTCAAGCAATGTTTTAAGAGCCATTTCAGTTTGCACAAAGACATTTGGCAGAGGTGAATGTTTAAAAGAAAATGCTGAAAACACAATGCATTTCTTTCACCTACAATCTATTTATTTAGGCTTAGGAAGGTCACCCCAAGTAGGGATTGTCTCTACTAATGTGAGACATGAGCTGTGAGAAGCAAAGCATAAATACAGCAACTCTGCTCCTGGCAACTTCTACCTGTAGCTACTTTGTGTAATAGAACCATGTGGCATCAAGGTAGAAAGATGCTTGAGTTTCTTTTTTTGCCTGTTCTCATGCACTAAGTAAATACTAATGTCTTTGGAGGGACTACAGTATTACAGTTCAGTATTACAACTGAACTTCCTGAGTAATACAATGGGAAAAGTATTTGGACATGAATAAAGTCCAAATTTAAGAGAAAATTATTATTTGAAACAGTACCCTAGAGACTTTAACACAGGCACAGCCTGGAGACAAAGATAATTCACAGATGAATAGACAGCAACTTGTTCTTTATTTGCTTCAGGGAAGCCCAGGCCCTAGTGGGACACCTGGTGATGCAGGCCCACCAGGACTTCAAGGTATGCCTGGAGAAAGAGGGATCGCTGGAACACCTGGCCCCAAGGGTGATAGAGTAAGTGTTTATTTCTGTTGTCCTGAGTCAAGTCACCAGTCTCATAATACTGCAACTATTCCAGGGTATTCAGCATCTAGTGTCATAACTGAGACTTTCTGGGTATTTTCCATAGGGCGGCGTAGGTGAGAAGGGTGCTGAAGGTACAGCTGGCAATGATGGGGCAAGAGTAAGTATAATTGTCATCCTATTTAGATCTGTTCTTCACTCACCGGGTTGTTTATTTTCCTAGGGTACTCAACTCATGGAATTAAACACTACTAATAGTAGCGATACCATGTGCAGAGTGGTTTGGGATGTCTGTGTCCCAACCTCCTGTTTTGTATCATCAGTAATGGGAGTTAAGATATCAAAGGAAAGGATTCCCAGAAGCAGTGTGTTGATTTGGGATTCAGTGAAGCTGACTATAGTAAAAAAAATGGAAAAAGGGACAGGCAGAATATATATATATAATGAAAAAGCAGCCCTTCCAGCTCTGACTCTTGGACTAAGGCAGATGCCACCTTATTGTTTGGACTGAGTTCCCCATGGTTTGCCCTGAGTTTCACAGGTGAAAATTCCAGTAAATGTACTAAGCCTCATATGGGCAATAAGTCACTGACTCTACTGTAAAGCTCTGAATCTCCTATGCATAAATGCATAAACATGTTGGAACTGTTCAAGTCATGTTACATATGCTCTTCTGCACAGACCAGCTATGCAATAATCCCAAAAGCACTGGATTTGCTGTGTATACACTAACCATATTTTCTTCCCAGAAGTTGAATTACTTTTTACATGAATCTCATGTACCTGAGGATCTTGGGTTTTGCAAACCAGTTGGAATACTAACTGCTAGGTGTTTGCAAAGCTCAGGTACATTCAGAAGATAAGGATTCTGCCTGGCCTAAATTTATTGTTAAAAGAGCAAAAAGAGAAACCTTAGTATACAGAAGCACTAATTTAAAACTATCAGCTTTGAGCTGGAATGAGTTATACAACTCAGGTATTATCCAAAGTTACAAAACAGTTCTTAGTCATTGTAAGGTGTGTTCTTAGTTTATAGCAACTGGTGAGCAGGTAAAGTAATGGTGAGCTAAATGTACATCCCCATTCTAAAGTCAGGTATCTGCAGATATTTCTGCTAGTGGCCACTTGAGCATTAATGGCATTACAGTGTCCCTTGTTACCTTCTTTTTCTATATTTCTCTACAGTTTGAACTAAGTTCCAGAGCAGTTCTTTTGTGGGAGGAGGGATTTTGTTCAAGACAAACTTGGTGAAAGTTTTGGTATTCTGCTTCTAATTAAAGAGAACTGTAATTGGGATATCTAAATATTCAGGAAGGTAATATAGTTACTGCTGTGGGATCATTATGTGGAGCTGATGGGTCTGAATGGGAAATTTGCAACTTAACTACCCCTGAAGAGACAAAGGAAACTTGAGGAGAACTTGAGGAGTTTGCAAGATATCATTGAATCTTCAGAAGTAGTGATGGACACTTTCAAGTTAATTGGAACAGTTGAATACTAGCATAAGAGAAGGAACTTCAGTGCAAGTAGGGGGAAAGGACTCAATTTTCTCCTGAGAGAGCAAAATAAAGTCAGAGTATTTGGGGTTTTTTTTAATCACTGGCCTTATGCATAAACACTACATAAAAGAGATGAAGTAAGTGAAAAGAGAGAATGAAGGAAAGCAGGTCTTTTGAGATGTGAGACTGTGGTCACTGAGAGAGGAAATTCAAGTCAGTTTTAGATAAAGAAGGCCCAACAAGTTTTCTGAGGTAACGGAGAAGACTTTAAAGGAATGAAAAAGCATATGGAAATACTAACATATGAAAAGATTTAAACTAACTGTTTTGAAGCACAACTTCTCCAACTTCTTTTCATCTTAATTTTTCAAAAGGGTCTTCCTGGTCCAATAGGCCCAATGGGTCCAGCAGGTCCCACTGGTGAAAAGGTAAACAGATTTTTATTCAATTCCCTACTGAAGTTTCTCAATATTATCACACTTTATTGGCACTTTTGCTACTTTTCAAATAAGTTACTTGGAAATAATAACCTTTAATTTAATTTTTAAGGGTGAACCAGGTCCTAGAGGTCTAGTTGGTCCTCCTGGCTCCCGTGGAAACCCTGTGAGTAAACATGCTCGGTTTTTGACTGACATAAGTTGACAATATGTAACACTTATCAGGACTCCAGCCATTTGTCTCATTTGCTCATATATTTTCACCTTTTTCCTCCCCTTCCTTTGTAGATAAAATCTGAAGTTCTTTCTTGATGCTGTGCACTTGCAAAAACAATTAGCAGATATTTTTCCTTGCCCCTATACTTGTGTTAGGGCAAAATTTACAGACACTTACCCTCATTTACCTTGCTCCTGAAAGTGCACCACCACTTTTAATTGTTCAAAGTATGCCCATACCAGATACAACTGTAAACATACAACTGTCTAGATGGACAAAGCGCAGAGGTATACCTGAGTTCCTCTTGTTAACTCTTGTCATATTCTGTTAATTTGTGATTTTAAGGGTTGACTTTGATGAGGGAATTAGAGTCTCAGCCCTTCTAGATCCTTCATGCTGCTTGGAGTTGATTATGTCTGTGTCATAAATCAGAGCAATCTTATTTCCAGTATAAATTGGAACAGCTTACACACCTCTAGGGAGTGCTGGATCTTGGCAGCCTTCAGCTCCTCCTATTCCAAACAAATGTGTGGAAAGCTCAGTTGAAGCAGCTCATAGCCACTCTGATCTTATAGAATACATCTTTGAACTACTGTGTTTTTTTCTCAGTCTATTTCATTGGAATATGCGTAAAATATATGCTCATCAGCTAATTGTGCCATCTCTGGAAGTAGTTCTGAGCAGAATTTCACCTACTGTGTTTTCAGTGCTTGCTTATGCCTTCCATCTCTGGATTCTGAAAGTTTAAATATAGTCTTGAACACGAGGCAGACGTTAACATCATAGCTAGCATTGTTTATTTCATGATTAAAAGTACATTAATTCTGATTAATAGAGCAAAAGTGTAAGCACGTTTATGATAGTAAATAGTTAACATATTTCTGTGAATTATTCTGTATATAGACAATTGTTAAATACAATTACTCTAATTTTTTTGGCCAGGGTTCCAGAGGAGAAAATGGCCCAACTGGTGCTGTTGGTTTTGCTGGTCCCCCGGTATGTGTTTTGTGACACTAATAAGTTTCCTTTAGTCAAGCTTTGACATGCTTAGTTTCTGTTATTATGAGTAATACTGCAGTGTTCTGGAACGTGAGTCACATTTTTGTTGCAGAGTGAGCTGTTTCTTTTTCAGGTAAAGGGCCAATAAATACCCTAGACAGTTGAAAAGTGATTTTGTTGATAAAATTATGTAATTGCTCACCAGATTTCATATTTTCATGAATATGCTATGTTGCTCCTTTGAGGTTAAAATGAGGCAAGTTATGAAGTGTCATCTACTGAAGGCAGCAAAGATTTGTGCCATGAGTAGTGAACGCTGGAATGAGCTGATGGACCAAATGGAAGGTTTATGAGTTTTCCACTGAATGCCCTAAACATTCCCACAGCCTAAATACTCTGTTTCAAAAAAAAGTCAGGCACCTGCTTCCTTTGGAGGGAAAAAACAAGTCTAGAAAAGACAATGCCTTTACTTTTAAGTATGTAATAGCTGCTGAGGAAAATAGAAAATCTAAAGAAAATAAAAATGTAAGCTAGATAAGAGAATATTTTAAATAGAAATGCTGACTTCACAGGCTCTTCAGAAAATCTCATCTGTGATCTTCTAAAGACTGTGGTGAACTGTTAAAATTCTCTTGAACTGAACTGTTAAGCAAATTCTTAATGAGTTTTGTAGACTGACTTAGTCTCCTATTATCTTTTGCCTCCTAGAAATTCCCTACAAAATTTCACTTTTAGGCTGGAAAGATTTGATGTTCTCTGACCTCATGTCTCTCCTATATATTACTTCTCTCCTAAATATTACTTCTTATAGGGCCCTGATGGTCAGCCAGGTGTGAAAGGTGAGCCTGGAGAACCTGGACAGAAAGGAGATGCTGGATCTCCAGGACCGCAGGGTCTTGCTGGGTCTCCTGGTCCACCAGTAAGTATAAGTAACATAATTGGAGAAGCAGTGGCATAGGCTGATCTTGCTTATTTAAAAAGTGTTCTGGGTGTTCACTATTACCCCTCTCATTCTCCTTTCCTCTCAGGGTCCTCCAGGTGTTCCTGGTCTGAAAGGTGGTAGAGGAACTCAAGGTCCACCTGTAAGTAAATTTTACTTTTTGTGACCCAGCTGCAGATAATCTAATCCTGAAATTTTATGTAATGTGTATCATTCCTCATCTCAGCTTGGTTTTCAGTCTGCAATTACTTACATAGCATGTAATATGCAATATTATATATTTATATATTATGTATGACAGACAGTATTTAATACATATTAGATATAATCATGTATACTATATTCTATATTACATATTAATTTAGCTAATCATAATATGTAATTATTATTTGCTTACTAATTCAACTGAGGATATCTGAGGTACCCAGTGCTGTATTTCTTGCAATAAAGTTGGCATTGTTTGGTTTTTAGGGTGCTACTGGATTTCCAGGATCTGCTGGAAGAGTTGGGCCTCCAGGACCTACTGTAAGTCAAGTTTCATATTCCTAATAGGTGTGTTTTATAAATTCCTTGTTAAAAACTTTAAGATTGAATAAAGCAGGAAAGGTGAAGAAGTGGCTTATCGCCTGATGCTATAGATAACAGCTTGTCAGTACTGACTTCTGTGACTGCATGCTTACATCCGACTGTATTAAATAAAACTCATCAGTCTTGGGCTTGATCCAGTGTCAGTGTGTCCAAATTAGTCCAAGATTTTACACTGGGTTAAGTAGGCTTCGAGTTGTTTGAGCTGCTCTAAATTGCTTACAGGAACAAAACAAGAACCTATATTGTCTTGCACTTTATACATTTTTGTCCCTTCAGTGGTGATTGAAGTTAGGAGAGTTTTTGGGAAAGGATGGGGCCCCTGCCAGGCTATTTCACTGGTGAATCATAAAATCCATTGAAATAAATAATAATAATAATAAAAAAAAAACCCACAAAATGTCTTATATCTAAATGTTTTCAGAAACACACACATGAAAAAAATATCTGTCAATCAACAAGTGAGGATCCAACTCCACACCGAAAACTGTCACTCTCTTCCTATGCTTTTTAATGTTTTGATTGCATTTATTGTGAGTTTATGAAAAGGTGACATTTATGGAAAGCATAATATGCATATGAAGTCTTTTAAAAGTATTTTAAAAGTTAACAAAGTTCCATTTAAAATGCTAATTTGTGCTATAGAAACTAAAAGTTTGAATGTGGACTTCAGCTTGATGATATTGGGATGAATGGGCAAAGGCAAGTTTTTTAGCAGTAGTTGTACACCTGAAGTTAAAAAAAAGAAATATAAGGAAGGTGTTTGAAATTGCAAATTGGAGGGGAGCTTGGACATAATTTGCTGTTTGTTTCATCTTGTTTATGAACTAATAAGCTTTTAATAAGCTTTTAGCTCAGTAACACTTTGGGCCTTTGTTTTGCATATGCATAGTTCTTAGTTAATTAAAACACAAACCTTAGAATTTGGTTGTCCTGATCAGAAAAAAGTACAATGTAATGGGGTGTTTTAATTTTTCTAGGGAGCTCCAGGGCCTGCTGGGCCTATTGGTGAGCCAGGAAAAGAAGGTCCCCCAGGGCTTCGCGGTGATCCCGGTTCTCATGGCCGTGTGGGAGATAGAGGGCCAGCTGGGCCTCCTGGTGGTCCTGGGGACAAGGGTGATGCAGGGGAAGATGGGCAGCCGGTAAGTCCCGGTTGATGTTACTAACTCTTCCTCAGCCAGCTCTAGTCTTGGTCTCATTGATACCTTCCCTTATTGCTACTGTAATGTTTTATCCTTTGTGGATTTCAGGGCCCAGATGGACCCCCTGGTCCAGCAGGAACTACTGGACAAAGAGGTATTGTTGGCATGCCAGGACAACGAGGAGAAAGAGGCATGCCAGGGCTGCCGGGTCCTGCAGTAAGTAACAACCAAATCAATATGCCACCAGGTGGGGCATTCTCATAATCTTTGTGGGATTCAGAACATAGTGCCCCATAGCACAAGAAGTTGGAAAGACTCCAATTGTCGGAGAGAATATAGAGAGAATAGTAAATAGTTAAATCCCAGGCAGGTGCATGAGGTGGAAGATTTTGTTTCTGCCATAAGGGAAGGTCTCAGATTGGATCGAGAGTAAGTGGTTAATGGCATTAAGCCTTCTAGCCAGAATGTTCCTATTTGACTAGAACTAAAAACTTGAAAAAAAAAAAAAAAAAATCTCAGACTTTTCATTTAGGTTCTCAAAAGTCAGTGAATATAAGTAAATACTCTGTAACTGCCTTTTCATAAATTGTGAATTATGGTCTTCAAAATTGCCATTTGTGCTTTCTTTGCTTTAAGGTAGGATTTATAGATATTTATTAGATAGTCTTATGATCCAGGAGATCAAATCATTAAATGGACTATTATTAAAAGGAATGGTATGGAGGATCTGCCATTACCACTGGATCAATGAAATCAATTCATAGATAAAGTTGGCCAGAAATTATTCCAGGCTAACAAGGTTTGTTGGTGTTGAGATGGAGGGAAAAAAAACCCAAACCAAAAACCAAACAAACCCCCCCCCCCAACAACAGCAACAAAAAAGTCATGTTACTTATTTCAAACTACATTGTATTATTCCAGGTGAAAGACATTACCTATTGCAGGTAATGCCATCAGACATACTGATATATCAGGAGTTTGTGTGTAAGAGTTGCTGCTAGATAGACCAATTTCAAGTGCAGAGTCTAGTCAATAAAAGCCTATTCAAAAGCAGATAACACAGTTAAACTGCTTAAAAATAGACAGTGATATATATTCAAAATCTAGAACATTTTCCTTAATTGTCAGGCAGCAAGGGTTTTTTTGTCCTTTCTTTGTTTTGTGATTAGAATTTTGATATATTTCTCACCTTTTTCAGGGGACACCAGGAAAACAAGGTCCCACAGGGCCGCCTGGTGATAAAGGTCCCCCAGGACCTATTGGCCAGTCAGGTGCCACTGGGCCTGTAGGTGAAGCTGGTCCAGAGGTAAGTATTAGAACCTCATAATACGCAAAAAAAACAGTCCAGTAGTTATTCTCCTTGACTTGAAGTTAGAGGTGGAGAACTTTCTAGTTCGTATGGAATTCCAGATTAGAGAGTTGATCAATACTCTCTATTTTTATTCTGTAACTCTAGGGACCTGCTGGCAATGATGGTACTCCTGGACGAGATGGAGCAGTTGGAGAACGTGTAAGAATATATTGTTTTCTTAAGTCACTTCTGGAAATCTCCATTTCATTATTGATTTTCTCTCCATTCAAGTTAATTGAATGGAGAGAAAATCTATAGTAATCAATACTTGAATGTATATATTTTGAATATTTGAATGTATATAATAAATTTGTATGTAATAAGTTTGAATATTTGAATGTATACATATTGAATGTGTATATAGTAATCAATTAACTTGAATGGAGAACGTGTTCTGAAATTGTATCACAGCTTTGAATAAGCAGTGCCTTTCAAAGCTGAGGAAACCTGGCTAAGAACACCTGTCTCCACAAACTCAGACTTGAGTTCTTAAAGAATTAATATCTTTGTGGATTCTAATTGATACAAAATAAGATTAGCAATGCTAGGGTATTTTTGTGTTGGCTTAGTTTAATCTTCTTTAGATCAATAATATTCAAATTATATTTTGCAGGGTGATCGTGGTGAACCTGGCCCTGCAGGCTTACCAGGTTCCCCAGGCGGCCCAGGAACTCCAGGTCCTGTAGGCCCTCCAGGAGATGCGGGTCAAAGAGGAGAAACTGTAAGTGAGATTTTTTTCTTTAATACTTTTTAAATAAAACCAAAAACCAACAAACAAACAAAAACCCCCAAAACCCCAAACAACAGAACAACAAACTTGTGTTTGCTTTTTGCATTGCTTCACATATCTTCTGTATGCAATCTCTATAGGGTTCTCGAGGTCCGATGGGTCCCCCAGGTCGTGCAGGAAAAAGAGGCTTGCCTGTAAGTACTCCATGGTCACTGTGGTTTGATCCGAGTTACTTTTTAAAGGAAAATGCACGAAAAGTTAAACCTGAATGAGAATGCTAAACAGGGCTTCAACTTTCAGTGAGAGCTTCAATTTCTAGTGTTTGGATTGCAAGTGGTTACAGGTAGTTTTCTGAGCTGCAAAGCTGTACAAATCTATTTGGATACAGTAGTATTTCTAGACTATCTTTAGCAACACTACAAAGAAATAATGAATGGTTTGGAAGCCTATTTATTTGGAGTTTGTTTCTGTCCAGGTGATGGTAGCAATTCAGTTAGCAAATTGTTGGAGTCTGTGTTTGACAACTCACATAAGGGGTAAAGATATGAATACTGAACAAAAAGGCATGGTTTTGGACAAAAATGGCAGAAATATAACAAAATCACCTGTTCCCATGAAACTGCCTTAATGCAACTCAGGAGATTGACTTCAGTCCAAATGGAAAAACAAACAAAACCCATCTTTTTGCATTGCATAATGCTTTTACAATCCAAACTTGGAACAAAAAATTAATTTGAATCTTGGGAAATTCAAAAGAATGTTGTCCTGTTCCTAAGCAGATGTCATATGAGATACAGGAAAGGTTTATTGAGTAGTTAGTAATAATGATGCCATTGATAAGCTATTTGGAATCTGGCATTGAGAAATTTAGCGTGCAGTTTGGGCTGAGAAATACAAAATTGAAAGCAGAAGCCATATTTTCCAGTGGTTCTTGAATTAGTATAAAAAGTTTAAAACTATCAAAAATAGAAAGAGTGAAATTGTGATGGTAATAGAACCAAGCCATTTGTACTGGGAGCCTGAAGATTATTATCTGTAGGTAGGAAATGTAACTTCAGCTGTATTTTAGTCATAGTGAAGGTGAAAGGAGCTGTCAGAACTAAAGATGCAAGATGGAGGATTTCATACTGAAAATGTTTTATCGGTATGAGTCTGTGAGAGATCCACAATATTTCAGTCTCATCTACAAAAATCATTTGCCATATCCAGTAAGACAAAAAAAGATTCTCAATCTTACAAATTTTAGGTAAATGGTTTAGTATCTTTATTGCAAGCTCTCTGTGACTGTATTATGAAGCTAAATAGACTAAATTTACCACAGCTAAACTATAATTAAGCACAGTACTGTTTTCTGTGATTATTTACTTATTTTTTTGGTAAAAAAAATTAGTTCTTGGAGCTGCCCCAGCAAAACCTTCTTTGTAGCTTTACATGTAAAGGGGGTCTGAATGCAGTGTCTAAAAGCGAGTGAGAAGGTTTTGAGGCTGCAGACTTTTTTCAGTTCAGAATTTTACCTTTCAACACTGATCTTTACAGGGTCCCCAAGGACCTCGTGGTGACAAAGGTGACAATGGAGATCGAGGTGACAGGGGCCAGAAAGGACACAGGGGTTTCACTGGGCTTCAAGGTCTTCCAGGTCCTCCTGTAAGTTGTTCTATTTTTACTATAATTTTATTTCCTTGACAGTTAAATAATGGTTCAGGAACATAGTTATTTAAAATGAAAAAAGGCAAACATGAGTTATTTTTCCCCCAACAAGGTGTTTGTGAGTGGCCTGTCTATACTTGACATTTTTAATGTAATTTTGCAATACTGTTGCATGATTAAGTAAACGTGTGCTTTACAACATATGTGTTCTCCTACTCTTGTTCCATTTATGCCAATCACTGAGTCTATAACCTGTCAATACAAGATGATAACAAAAGGTGATAGTTTCAGATAAATACATTAGAATGTGAAATGCTTTTTGCCAGTGTTTGAACTCTTTACAGTCAAGGAATCAAATGCAAAATCCTGGGAGTACTGTGACAGTATCTCTCTAGTATTTTCAAAAATTTCATTATTTCAGTGGCAATTAAATGGAAATGCTGTGGAAAACTTAATTTTTTTAAAATTTGTTCACTGATTCTGTGTAAGAACTGGAAGTTTAAACATGCAAGAAATGTGTCAACAAGAAAACCCCACATCAAAAGCACCTTTCCACTTCATAGTAGTGTTGTCAGTTACTCTTCTGTAAGCCAATCTGATTCTAAATGTTATGAAAGTGAGGCCTTTCTGCAGAAACAACTTTAGATATAGCCAAGCACCGGTTAATTCTATTAATCTAAATTGTGATTAGTTGTTATTTTGTGACAAAAGAGAAGAGTAGAATGAAAATTAATTGTAAGAGGGAAAGGTGCTACTGATAGCTTATGTATATTATAATCCTATTCCTACAGAATTGTGTACATTACACATTAATTCTTTAAAACTAAAGGAATATGCTTTAAATATTTCAATGATATGCTAATTTCTTCTTTTTAGGGTCCTATTGGTGAACAGGGCAGTCCTGGCATTCCAGGCCCATTTGGTCCTCGGGTGAGTATTTTTTAAGGTTTTTCTTGCTTGTTTTTGTCCAAGCCAGATTTCTATTTCTGCTTCACTTTTATTCTTTATTGACTACACTTTATTGACTTCGGTACCATGTAGTGACCACTCTCTTTTGCTGACAGTCATTACTTCATTTAATATAGTAAAGTTTTGACATTGGTGTAGTTTGTAGCTAGAAAAAAGAAAAGTTATTTCAGAATAACTACAGGGCTACACTCTCTTTTTACAGACAATTTTGTTGCAGCAGATGCAAAGCCATATATGTGGCAGCTCTGCTAATTGCTGCTCCTTCCTGTCATACCCCCACATATGTCATTCACTCAAAATTAAAGGAGAACTATGACTTCCCTTGGTTTTCCCAAATGACGGTCTATCAGTTCATATATGTGTGGGTGTACAGCAACTACTCCAGTATATGTAAGACCTGGAATTTAACCCATGTAACTGTTACAGGAAAAAAATACACAGTTGATCCAACGTATGTACACTGAGGTGATTCACTTCTGAACACCAGTATTGAAACTGCCTTCTTACTTTTAGAGAAGAAGTAAAAGGGTGATTTTTAAAAGCTTTGTAATGGACAAAAGAATTGTATTACTTCCTGAAAAATATTTCTTGTAAACTGCTTTTTTGTTATTAAATGCTAAAATACATTCTTTCTTTCTCTTCTACTTTCTAGGGTCCTCCAGGTCCAGTTGGTCCTTCTGGCAAAGATGGAAGTCCTGGTCCACTTGGACCAATTGGGCCTCCTGGTGTTAGAGGGAGTGTAGGAGAAGCCGGACCTGAGGTAAATTGATGGGAATATGAGGAAAAAGGTTACCTTTAAATAATGAGATTCTTTTACAGTCTGTTGATTCACTTTCTCAAATATCTGTGAGCTCAAGACAAATGGTAAGATTTGATACAATTTCTCCAACAAATAGCCAGAGAAACTGTGTATTGAGAGGGCTTGTTTCTTACTCATTTTCATCTGCCAGATCTGTGACAGTCCTAGTCTCATCTACCTATGCTCTCCTTAGGCCAGCCTGGGGCTACTTGTGCAGTTAGCTCGCTGGATCCTGATGGATCTGCAGTTCAGCATGGCTGTTTGGCAGGTTGGGTTCTAAAACCTCAGGCCTAAGTATAGGTCAGTTGGTGTATCTGGAATCTGGAGTAGTTCAAAGCCAGTAGTCCCACAAAGGTGACACTGAATTAGAACAGCTGTGTGACTGATTGCCAACAGCATACTCCATCATGCATTAAATAAATCCTTCAGTCCAAACAAACAGCCTGAACTCTTAACACACATACTAGCTGACCTTCAGGCTGATCTGGGATTTACAGATATCAACCATGACAGCTAAAAATATTTTAGCTGTTTTGAAAAGTCCTAAACCTTTGCTAAATACTCCAGCCCTATTGCACATCCAATTCACAAAACCCTGAGCCGTAAAACATTAGGTAGGCTATGCCAAGGAAGATAAATGAGAAAATCGGAGAGATTAGAGAAAAGTGAGATCAGAGTGATCACATGAATGCTTCTTTTGGGGGAAAAGTGGAAAAGGTATAACAAACTAGTGAGAAAGAGAAGGCAGTTTCTGCTGCTATTCTGTCGCATGAGACATAAGGTTTCCTGTGTGCTTATAGTCACCCTTTTTCATTTCTATTTCTGCCAATTATCAGCATTTCCACTTCTGCCAAGGCACCAAGATTGAATGAAAAGTCTGTGGTAGAATGCAAGATTATGTGTGTCCAGTTACTTCATCTGTGTAATGAGACAGTACAAGAAATAGATTGTACCAGTATTTTTAGTTTTGCTTTCCAGGGTGAACTGCACGCAACTATAAATTGGAACCAAAAAGTGAGAAATAAAAGTTTTAAGATTTCATTTGTCACACACAGAGTGTGTAAGCTTGGGTGCATGCTCTGTGGTAAGCATTTGGACCACTAGTTGTGAATTGTGAAGTAATTACTCTCAAAGGAAATGCCACATTCTGATACATTGTCTGATTTCAAATGGAGGTATGTTACAGACTTTCTGCTGCCAAAGAAGAGCTGGCAGAACCTGCAGGTGGAGATAATGTTTTATTAACAGCTATCTTCCATGTCAAGACTCAGCTCCCCAAATCTCACAGTTCAGGTTGACAGAAGGACCTCACAACCCATCATTTGGGAAAATCTACTAAATCAGGAAAACACATGCTCTGTCAAGTTAGGATGATGTAGATTCTATCTCACATATCTGTCGCCAGAAATCTCAGCACTGTGCAAGATAAATATAAAGATGTTTCTAGTGCCAAATTTTCTATCTAAGCTTTACTAATTGAAAATGTGCCTGAGGTGACTCAGAGGAAGCAAGAATTTTCAATTGCTCTAAAAATCACTTCTACTTTAAGAAGCTAAGTTACTGGGTAGGGATTTGAACAAGGGCAGGCAGACGGCTTAACAAAAAATGAATGAAGCCATTCCTTGGTGACTTCTAGCTGTTAAGTCTGAAATGATGAGTGATATGAAGCTGAGCAAGGTATTAAGAAAGGCAGAAAAGGCATGAAACAGAGAGAGTACCTCAACATGTGGTTCTAATCTCTTACCCCTGTTCCTGGAAATGGGAATTGTTTCTGAATATTCCTTGTGCATTAGGGTGACTTCTCCTGAAGTTTTGCTTTTTTAGTGGCTGTCTTCACTATCATTTTGTGTAGTATTTACTCTGCTGTTGCCTCTATTGCTCCCTTTTCTTTTTTTTAACGTTAGGGTCCTCCAGGTGATCCTGGTCCCCCTGGTCCTCCAGGACCTCCAGGCCACCTCAGTGCTGCCATTGGTGACATTATGGGACACTATGATGATGCTATGGCAGATCCGCTACCAGAGTTTACTGAAGATGAAGCAGCCCCAGATGACCATAACAAAACAGACCCAGGAGTCCATGCCACATTGAAATCACTGAGCAGCCAGATTGAGACTATGCGCAGCCCAGATGGTTCAAAGAAACACCCAGCACGGACTTGTGATGACCTGAAGCTGTGCCACCCATCCAAGAAGAGTGGTGTGTATAAATGATGCTGTCTTGTTTCCAGGATATACTTGTACATTGGAAAAAATACGTGATACAGATTTTTGATGGCCTAAGTCAATATTCACACTAGGAGCTTGAAAGTGTCTCATAAAAACGTATTCCTTCTTGCCAATAAATTATATATGCTGAGGTATCCCATATTTATTTATTCATTTTTTTTTATTGAGATGTATTTTAAAATCTGGAATATTTTAGACTTCCATGAAATGTTACTTCGGGAAGGGTTATCACCATGGAGTGCTGCTTATACTGTGACAGAGATAGATTAGTACACCAGTTGTGAATATTTGCTTAATTGCTATTAGCTCAAAATGTTACCTGTGGGTTGACAACCTGTGAATGCTTTCTGTCCAGAATTCTCTTCTGCTGCTGCTGCTGCTCCATACTAGCAATTTATAGGTGCTAATGCACTAACGTGCCATTTAGGAACTTCCCTAATTTATATGGATTGTATGCAGATAAATCAGAACAAAGGTAGAGAGAATTTGTGGCAGGCTTTACCAGCTTTTTGCCCCATTTTCTGAAACTTTTTACGTTCTTCATAGGTGAATATTGGATTGATCCTAACCAAGGATGTGTTGAAGATGCTATAAAAGTATACTGCAACATGGAAACTGGAGAGACCTGTATTTCTGCAAACCCATCTACTATACCACGTAAAACATGGTGGGCCAGCAGGTCATCTGACTTAAAGCCCGTTTGGTATGGCCTTGATATGAACAGGGGATCACAGGTAATTAATATACAAAACTTCTATGAAGCTTGTTTCTTTCTGGTTTTGAACTTCATCTCTATTCTGAGCAGATTCTACTACAGTCAGAATGTTATAACTATTGATTGACTGGCTTATATTCAATTGGTTATTATTATGATACAATAAGTAGAGGAAGAGCTTAGAAAAACAATGCAAGTGCATCTAAGGCAGGGTTGGCTACAAGTAGACCACTGCTGGAAGAGATTTATTTCTCTTGATCCAAAAATATCAACATTTCTAGCAATCTTATTGTAGTAACTTGCTCTCCTTGTCCTTAAAAACAAATGGACTTTTACCCTAATACAAGATTTAAGTCGCTGCTATTCTAGTTGAATTCTACTCTTTCTTTCAGAAAACTCTTTACTCCTAAAAAAACAAACTTACTTTAGAAATCAGTTTTTAAAGAAAGTGTTGAGTATTACCACATATGCCAAGATGCTCCATGTTGAATGCACCAGTCTCCAGGCAGACAAAAATTCCACTCTGTTTTCTATTGCATCTTCCTGTTGTGGCAACTTCTCAAAGGCAGCTTTATGATCCTGACAAATAACAGAAGTTTATGATATGCAAAATACACAATTAAATAACTAGCTTTTGCTACTTTTTTTCCTAGTTTATCCGATCAAAATCACAGAAAGTATTTTTAGTTGTTATTTCATTAGGGAGTAATTAAATATCTTTAAAATTAGTATTTGGAGAGTAAAAAACAATCTTGTTATTAGCTGGATTCCTGAAAACAGTTCAGAACTTGAACAAATGAGAACATGTGATATTGAGAACAGATGTGGTATGGATTGCTTTCTTGAGATGTTTTCACTTATTACTAAATTCAGCAGAACTTACTATGGCTGAAGATGTCAGAGCTGGTGTTCATCTGCCTGCAGAGCTACACATAAGAGTTTTGTA